>CM062211.1:19970000-20082500 GCA_031216445.1 Lateolabrax maculatus | reverse complement strand
GTCTCATCTCAATGTAAAAGGTAGAAAAACGCACATTCTGCTCAGCACAATGAATCAGACTTGTGTTGTATCTGGAATCTAAGTTTCCGCTCTGGACAGCGACATCTTCTTACCTCTTCCTGAAGTCTTCACTCAGAGAGATATGCCAGTTACAACAAACACCATTGGTAAGCAGAATCACTTCTATGTATCTAAGTACAGTCAAACTTACCAGTATCAGTGTGAAAGTGGAATTGTTGTTTGTCTTGGTGGTTGACCCCACTACTCTCCGGGGGTCATGGCCATTAGGCAGGGTGCTGGACACCAAGCCTGATGAAAGAGGTCTGGTCTGCTCAGTGCAGCACCAGACTAAGACTTCGGACATCGAAAGGCCCATAACCAAACTGTGCCGCATCCTTTAAAGATCAATACATCAGTAAAGGGATGTAATGTATATACTTTATTTTTCTAAATACATTGGTTGTTTGTTTATTTACAGCTCCTTTTTTGGAATTAATTTAAGTAATTGAGTCTATAGAGAACAACTAGGTGCTGGTATGTTAAGTTTATTTCTATTAATGTAAATTACTTTTTTATATATATATATATATTTGTGTTTGTAAGCAAAGTGGGCACCCTCCACAATTGTTGAGGGCACCCCCATAAGTTGGTGGGGATGGTGGGGGAGAACGCTGGCAACAGCAGATACCGTCTTTGACCTCAGACTCAGCCCTGTGTTAGCGCCGGCTGGAGAATGGCATCTGCAACGCATAAAGAATAATGCACACTGAAACAACTTCATCTAATTTTGATATTATGTTTATTTAGCGATAAATTCTAAGTAGCAGTGAACAATGAGCTCCCTCTGGATTTCTTCTTGTAAGCAAGGCTGCGAGTCTGACTCCACCCCAACTCTCTATGTGGTAAAAACAATAGGAAATGGAAATAAGATTGTTGCCACTACAATAACAATAAATATAGAACATTCTGAAAATGGGAAACATCAGAGTTTTGTCTGATGATACTAGAGCACAAACTGTTCAGAACAAATGTGGTAAAATAAAATACATCTTTAAATATTCTTAAATGTGTGACAGCGCTGTGATGGTAATCTTAGAGCTGGTTCACTCTAACAAGAAGTTTCAGGAGACCCGGATGTCTTACACAGGAATATTTATTGAAGCTCGATCGAGGAGAAAAGGGAAACACCACGTGTGAATCACAGCGTACTGCTACCCAAATCTGAAGATGGTGTCCTGAAGCTCAGTATTTAACCCTCCCCAGAACTGAGAAGTTCCTCTATATCCAAACAGGGTTATTCCTAACTCAGTCTGTCATGTGTGATGTCTCTATTGGATATCGGATCCAGACAGGGAAAGACGCCATCCAGCATAGTTTCTCTACTGTATCTGTTATCCAGCGTCAACAACCAGGCGCCAGCCTGTTGTGTCTAACCCTGAATACAGAAGATATCTAGCAGACCTTGGTCTACCAGAGGCCAGAGCCAACTCGGCCTTGTCAGGCACACAGAGTGAGACAGGTGAACAGAGACAGACAGGCACACAGAGTGAGACAGGTGAACAGAGACAGACAGGCACACAGAGTGAGACAGGTGAACAGAGACAGGCAGGTGACCTGACCTGTGAAGCTCTGTCTTAAGTTACCGTTAACCTACAAGAGGGAAGTTTAACATACAAGAAGGAAAATTCCTTCTCAAGCGCCACCTATTGTCAGAAGATAAATGATGTCATGGAGGAACTGATCAGATCATGATGATGATGATGAGGATGATGATGGTGATGGCAATGATGACAATGGCGCTGGTTATAGAGATGATGATGACAATGGTGGCAATGGTGACAATGGTGATGATGATGATGATGACGACGACGACGATGATGATGACTTCATAGACTAAACAGCTGCTTCCTGTCATTTCTTCCCAATGCCGTGTGGGTCGGTGGTGGCTTTGCCCGCCACCTCGTCCCCGCCCTGCAGGGCGGCGCCGAGGTTCGCTGTCAGACAGGTGGACAGGACGCACTGTATGGTGGTCCTGGTGACGGGGAAGCTGAAGGTGAGACATGTACAGATGGAGACCACAAGTGAAAAAGGTATAGATGGAGGGGTGTGGACTCATGACATCAGAGTTTCCTGTCTGAGACACTTCCTGTTGACAGGAGAATCATCTGATTGGTTGAATTAAACCTCAGTGTTTAACTTATCAGCTCATATTGATCATAATAGTATTTTTAACCATCACATAATGATTTCATTATGACAATGTGTTGAGATCACAAACTTAATGCTCTGATTACTTTGTCCGTCTATTGATTTATGTCAGATGTTTCAAAGTCTGACGCTGTTAATGAACAAGATAATACAGTTGAGGTCTGGGGATGAAGTTTGATTACGTTTGATAAGGTTTGATAACATTTGATAATGAATTGATAAGGATGATAACGTTTGTTAAGGGTTTGATAAGAGTTTGATAATGTTTGATAAGAGTTTGATAAAGGTTTGATAAGGGTTTGATAAAGGTTTGATAAGGGTTTGATAAAGGTTTGATAAGGGTTTGATAATGTTTGATAAAGGTTTGATATAATGATGTCAGTCATGACGTCATTATCTGATAACATTCTCAGATCAAAGCAGTTCAGAAACACGACTGGTTCTCCTGGAGAAATGAAATGATAATGAAATAAAAGATGTCAGTCAGTAACCAAAACTGCTGGCGATTCTGAAACAGGAGGTTCTTTGGTCCTGCCCACTATTAATTCCTTCAGCCAATCAGATTGTTTCACAGAGGTCAGAGGTCAAAGGTCAGAATATAAAGCCCTGCAGTGTTACGTACTTCTGAGAGGTATCCCTGAAACACAAAGACAAAGAGGAACTGTTGGTTTCACAGAACTCCTGCTTGAATTTGGTACATATCTGTACAGGTAAATCAAATCTGCACAGACAAATATCTATTGAATATTTTCATGAGGAGAAAAATCTTACAGTTTGTCCAGTGGAAATAAAAACCTGGAAAACAATCAGAGATGAGTTGGAGCCTGATTTCAAACCTAAAACCTAGTTTAAAAAAAGTCAGAAATAAAAATGACGTACATGAAAGGACCAAAACTCGTCCCATTCAAGGACATGTTTGATGATACGTGTCTGAGGAAGAAAATAAAACGGAATTAATGAAACTATTATTTTTCAAAATGACACTTTCTTCTTTGTTACAGCTGCAGCAATGATTTTCTAAAATGATTTTCTTTGGTAAAATCGATTTTTCTAATGAAGTCCAGTACCTAATATCAAGTAACAAAATGCCACTGAACATGTAAAACTTAATAAATCACTCTGCACACGTGTGAAATGTGTCATATTCTCAGTCGATCTGTAGTTTGAATATTTTCTGAACTCACCGTGTGAAGTCGCCCAGCGAGTTGTTGACATTTTGACGAGACTCGAATCTGAGGATGAAAGATAAAACAAACCAAACCACCATTATGATCTCATAGTTAAAATGTCACCTGACACCTAAAACTTGGCACTCTTCTTCGTATTGTATCTGTATGTCAGAAGTAATATGTGGATTTATCTGCATCTCCTAATTACAAGGATCTCATAATTAGATCTTCTTATTATAAGTTCTTCTTAACTACTACAGAGAAATGGATCTGTGAGCTTATTTCCTTTAACTACGTCATAATTATGTACATGGTTCTGTTATGACAAGATGTTTACTTTTTTCTTTTAATTAAAGTTTTCTGATAATGACAAGTTTTGCTCTCAACTGTGTCATAATTATATATATCAGGAAACCTAAAATGATGATGTATTCTCTAATCACATAATAAGATACAGTATATGATATGTCTTATCACAAGACTCAGATCTTATATTACGAAAATAAATAAATATAAGATTATGTTCTTATAACTTTGTCATAATGATCTATAAGTCACTCATCTTATAAGTAGGAGGCTTTTCCCAAATAACTACGTCGTAAATATAAGAATATAAAAAAGAATCAGATCTTATAATAACGAGATGTATTCTCATACTTATGACTAAGTAGAAGATTCTGCTGTCATAATGATAAGAAATATTATCTTGAGTTGTGATCCAATAATTATAAGATATATCTCATAACTTTGTCTTAATTACAAGATTCTGAAGTCTTTTCTTTCATAAATGTCATGAACACAAACAACATTCTGATCTTAATAATAATAATGAAAAGTTTTGTTCTCCTAACTGTACGTACTGATTACGTACAAAGCTCTGATCTTATAATTATGAGATTTATTTTTGTAACTGTCATTAATTGCAAGAGTCTGCTCTTGTAAATACATGTTTTACTTAACTATGTTATATTTCTATACTATCTAATAATCACAAAACAGGATCTCTTTTTAACAACTATGTATTCTGATCTTACATTTACAAAAAACCTTTTCTCATAGCTATATGATTATTACTTAACAAACTCTGATCCTATAATTATGAGACTTGTAACTATGTCATTATTATGTAGAAGGTTGACATTTAAATTTAAGTTTTTCCTCATATCTAGGCACAAATTATGAGATTTCTTTCCAATAATGTAATAACTATGTACAAGATCCTCTTCTTACATTTCCAAGATAATTCTCTATATAATTGAATATAACATGGTGTAATCATATAATGTAATTGTTAACTTATAACTATGTCAATAATAATGTAGAGACCTCAGACCTCCTGATGTATACTAACCAGATGTGAAGCGAGACTCACCTGGTGGAGTTTTCCTGCGTGTCCTTCAGCAGTGGAGGACTCGCTGGGATCCGATCATCGTGTCTACAGGCAGGAAACAGGACCAGAACTCACAGGTCCTTTATCGACCATTGATTCAGCACACAGATATTAATGTTCCACGTGTTTGGAGTTTAAATCTCACCTGGAGGTGTTGAGCAAAGGAGGAAGAGGACCAGCAGACACAGAGACCATCATCATCATCATCATTATCAGAAAGAGAAGGACAGCCTGAACAGACTTCATCATCTGAGAGAGAGAAAGAGGTCTGACAGTCAGAGTGGAGGCGACTCGCCCCGACAGACTGTATTTATACCCTCGAGGATACAGACTCAGCAGATCTGAGGTCAGATTGAACGTCATCAGCGTTCAAACACCATCAGTGCTTCCTGTCGTCCCGTGAAGGCCGGCTGAAGGTTTTTCTGTCTGCAGGATGAATGATGACGAGCCTCCATGTTGTTCAAATATTTACTCTTTCAGCTCCGTCAACAGGTTGGTGAGAAGCACCCTGACCTCCGGACCGCCTGCTGCTTTATGCATGTGAGCTGAGCCGCCTGTCACTGTACAGTACTGTAAGTCAGATAAGGTGATGAGTGAAACCTGCTTCTTCTTCTCTTCCTGCTGTTATATTGATCTTCAGTTAATGATCTCACCTTCCAAACAGTCTGATTGACTTCATTTCACTTCTGACTAAACACAAACATATAGAAGCATACATTCATACTTATATGCATACAGTAGGCTGCTACAGACTACAGCGATGACCACACAAACAAATATCTGTTATGTGTAGACAGAAGTTTGAAATAAGAGACAACATACATTCATATATACTGTACGCATACACACACACACACACACACACATACACACATCCAGATGGAGACAGGGAGGTCTGCAGATTTAGACTTCTGCTTTTGTTGGTTCTTTGTTTGTTTTTGATGGTTCACAGCTTTATTTCTGTTAGAAGGAAGAACCCGCTTCACTGTAACTGTTGTGTACACAACAATAAAGAACTGGAATTTGAACATACATTAATTTGTCCACACTATGTAGTATATGTAACATCCATCTATCTATCTATATATCTCTATATATCTGTATCTGTCTATATCTATATCTATCCATCTATATCTGTCTATCTCTCTATAACATGAACTACATGCAGCATTGTCTTAGCTTCATTGAAGCTACTCTATGAACTCCTGTGTTGTCATGGTAACAATTCTGCCACATGTGATAGAAGCGCCGCAGGTTCAAATCCCGTGTGGCTTTAACGATGCTGACGTTTAAAGGAGCAGTAAAGAGTCTCAGTCTACAGCTACCGTCGTCCATTAAAGAAGGACGGGACCAGCACTTTAACCGCTCCTGTGACCCTTCAGGGCCTCCGTACTTTAATTTTGATCCACGTATCCTCGTACTAAATAACAGACACCCTTTAAAAAAGCCACACTTGTATGTAAACTTTGTTTTCAGAGATGAATTCATTTCAAAGGATATTTATAACACATTTATAAATAAAACAGAAGACGCACAACGTCACAACCAACAAGATCATTTATTTTACCTCTGTTACAGTTTTGTCACAGGTTAAAACATCATCAAACACTCACTGACAGACAAAAACAAACAGGAAGGAAAGAAGACGAAGGAAAACCGAATGAGTCACAGGAGATCTGAGACGTCTTCCACTTCCCTAAAATAAAACTCAAAATGTTTTTACACACTGGTTTGTTTCCGAAAGGCAGAAATAAAAAGAGAAGAGGGATGAGCAGGTACAAATAAATATATTCAGCTAATCTACTGTCAGCGAACATAAATACAACGAGTCAGGGACGTCTGTCCGTCACACGCAGTGTGTTTGTTGTTTATCGGAAGTCCTCGGCCGAGAACATGCCCTTGGCGCGGCGCAGGATGGAGTCCTTGGACGCGTCGTACGGATGTTCTTTGGACGGGATCTCCAGCACGGCCGGGATCGACTGCATGTGGGCGTCGATGGCGTGACGGATCATCTCGGCGATGAACTGGTTAATCAGGATGATGCCGATGTCGTTACGTGCCAAGAAGCTCCTGGAGGGAGAAAGATTGAGTTTAAAACGTTTAAAACACACAACACTTTTCAAATTTCTATCAATTTAACACTCACTTTGATACTGGAAACGTGAACTCGGTATAACAGAAGTTATGATTCAATGAATTAATATCAGCTACTGAATTAAGCATTCAGACACCACACCAAAATACTGTGACTAAAATCCAGTTAATGGTGTTTTAATGTGGAAAATGTGCAATTAGGTAACAAAGATGGAAAATATTATAGGAATTAATAAAAACTACTCAAACATTTAGGCTTTAGAAAATAACTAGGAAGTATTTAATTTCATTATGTTTATATTATTATTACAATGTTTGCAGGTTCTGTTAATCACATGGAGCTTTAAACATCTGTCAGAAATTAATAGATGTAAGTAAAATTTTAATTGCCTGATTGTTGAATGGAGTTTGGTGTCTTATTTTGTCACACAGAACAGGAGAGGTCAGAGAGGTTAAAACTGGGATTACTGGCCCAAAAAACACCAGATCAAACTATATCCAAATTTCTATCAATTTGATATTCCTGTTGATCCTGTTAAATGTACATTTTAAAAATCTCTAAGAAGGGTTTGATTCAATTTATAACAAAATGATGGCTGGTGATTAAAATATATTTTAATGTTACCTCCTAAAGGGAGTTTATAGACAAGTTAAACTTCAAAATGTTAGATTTTTGAATAGAGTTTGGTGAGAGTTTAGTTGCTTGCTAAATTATTTAGGTCCCGATTTGACATTTGGTCCCTGATGATTGAATAAATATTTTAGTAAATTTTGGCATCTGGTATTCAAAATGTTTTCAGTTAAGATGGGTAAGGAGACCGTTGAACTGATTGATTGTTGAATGGAATTTGGTTTGAGATTAATGATTAATCAGTAACAGTATTAATCACAGTAGTATCAGCAACAGAGGCTGAAACGGGAATTACACAACCAAAAGACAACATACCAAACTCCATTCAAATTATAACAAATTTAATATTCCCATTAATGCTAAAGCGTAGCGAAATAGTGTTTTTATCTGCTGATTATTTATTCCGCCTCTCGGGATTGAAATGTTTTCAGTGAAGGAAAAGACTGAACGGAGTCCAGCCCGTGTAGCTGATGACGGATCCTACTTGAAGGTCTCTTCGATCTCCGTGATGCTCGTGTCCTTCTCCACCACCAAGAAATTCGGTTTCCGGTTCTTGTTGAGTTCACCGATCCCACCGAGCAGGAAGCCGGTGCACGTGTCCTCATCACCGATAACAGCGATCAGTTTTCCGCGGCCGGCCATCACGAGCTTCAGACAGACGCAGATTTCACCGAGAAGACGAACAGGAGAGCGACAGGCTGCAGATCATGTGAGCAGGTCAGCTGACCCACACTTCCGCCTTACGTCAAGACGTTAGAGGCGCGAGAGCGCCCCCTGCTGCTTTCAGGGAAACATGTAAAACACACACTCTATACTAAACTGATATTTCATATTATTTTATACGAGAAAGATCAAATAAAAGAACGGGTTAACTAACAGCCAGCTAAATTTAAGCAATGACGCCATGTTTAAACGGCAACATGCTGCCTTCAAGTGGTCATTGCAAACTTCAGCTTGACAAATAGAAACGTCTGGCTTTTAATTTGTTTGATCAAATAGAAAATCTTATTCACCACTTTATTATTAGGTTTTTGTAATTTTTAACTTTATTTGTCATTCATTTAAATCACTGCCGGGCTCATAACCCCCAAACGTCATGATATTTTTACAGCTGTGGGTGTAAACTAATGCGTTGAATTTGAATTTTCCTGAATTTTCCGACACTTGAATGCCTCATTAGTCACGTGAGAAATCACGCAGGAACTCGGAAATGCAGAAGAAGAAGAATAAGAATAAGAAGAATGGTGAGTTCTGGTGTCTGGCATGTTTTCTGTTTCATAAGTTATTTGAAGTCTCAGTGTGACATTTAAAGGAGTCGGACTTTACAGCTTGTCAGAATATGTAGTGACTGTTAGCTCAGTTTGATCCTGTCTGTTGTTTTCAGACGACCGCAGCTCTGACTGCGGGTCTGGAGCGGATCCCGGATCAGCTCGGGTACCTGGTCATCAGTGAGGACGGGGTTCTGGCCGTGAGTGTCACCTTCTTCAGATAAAACACCATTCAACTTTCTGTCTCTTAATATTCCCATTAACACTGGCTCATCTGCGCCTAGTTTATCAAAACAAAAACAGTTACCGACCGATTCACAGGACAATTCAGCATTTTATTTATTATTCATCCCTATGTGATATTCCCCCCAACCCTACTGCGAAGTAATACACAAGAAAACGTTCACTTAACAGCTCACCGATTGGCGTTTGATTACTTATTATTATAAAAAGGGTGAATTCAGCAGTTACAAAATAGTTTAGTTTCATAGGAATCAATAGGTAAGAATATGTTAAATTTATTGAATTTTGAATAGAGTTTGCTTAATAGTCTGTCGTGTGTACGTCACAACAAAAGCATGAAGACATCATCCTGACAAAGTTTCAGTTTTTCGGAGAGAACTAGTGCACTGCCCCTTCAATACGTGTCGGGAACAGGAACAGGAATGGACGTTTTTTTGGCTTCTGGGACTGCTGCTTGCAGCTTTTTCAATACCGTGGGCCTGCAGAGCTGGAAAGCCCCTGCAGGTCTAGACGCATTGCTAGAAACGGTTCTGATAGAGCTGATTTGAACAGGAGTAAAGATAGAATAGGCTTTTGTGATTCTGAGACAGTTTAAGCCTTAAAATAATCTAATGTAACGGATGACAGGCATGGCGAACTTCAGTACTCGGTGCCAAAGGATGAAACACAAGCACACACAGATCCCATAAACTATGACAGATACCTGACACCTTTCTATCAGCCAGCATGGACTTCTGCAACAGTTTGTGCTAAAGCTCTTCTGAGGGAGAAGGTTAACCCTAACCCATGTAGAGACATGGCTCTGGGTATAATGTAGTCACAAACTGTCCAATAAATTGCGCATCTGGCACTGCGAGGTCTGCGGGCTGATGTTCCTCAGCTTTCTCAAGAACCACTCATCCAAATGACTTCACATACCACACTGCACTTCCTTGGGTTTTTAGAAATACACTCGCCAAGTGTGAAGTGGATCGGATGAGTGACTATCGAGAAAATAGAAGGACGAACAGACACTCTTCCATTTTAGTTAGAGCCTCAGTAGCCATGACCCTCCTGACCTTTGACCTCTGTGTGCCTCCTCATCAGTCTGCAGGTGAGCTGGAGAACGACGAACACACAGCAGGTGTGATGATGCAGATGGTTCGAACAGCAAGTCGATTCAGGTTACCTGGATCAGCTGAGCCGCCCTTCAAACGCATGTCAGGTAACCAACACACACCCAGGTTAACACAGTCTGCAGGTCACCCTCTCACCTGGACTCACCCGTGGTCTTTTTCTCTCCTCAGTGATTCTGGAGGATTTCGTTTACACGGTGACAGTTTCTGGTCAGAAGGTTTTTGTGGTCAAACGTCAGAACAACCAGCAGGAACCAATCAACGTTTAGAGATGGACACACAGGAAGTGAGGTGGTGGTCAGGTGGTCTGACGCAGGTCAGAGGTCAACAGTTGGTCCATCTGCAGCTTGGCGTCAGATGTGCTTCTGTTAAATAAAGTTTTGTATGTTTGAAGTTGTGTATTTAAACCTTAATGTGTGTCATGTTTGTCCTGAAACACAGCTGATAAATGTGTTACGTTTTCTTTGATCCAGTTTCAGACTGAACAGGTAATCAATAAACTTCAGACTGAATTTAAATGAATGTGAGGCCTTTAAACTTTTAATTCTGTGCTTTTATTCTGAAAGGCAGGTGCAGATTCTCCAAGCCTCACCTCCACACATTTTCAGTGTGCATATGAAGATTTTATTCTCCCATGTGACAAACTGATTAATTAAGCGAAACATCAGATGTATTGATTAATCTGCTGCTGCGACAGTCCGGAACAAACAAAGGATTAAATATCATTAAAAATAAATCAGAAAAAGACAAAAAACTAGAGATGAAAGCAGGAAGCACCTGCTGAAGGCACGACTTGTTGTTTTCAGGGTCTGAAGGAACAACATGCAGCATAAAATATATAAAATAACCAGATTGTGACCAAAAGTATCATCAAATATGAAGTGTGTGACAGCGCCACCTGCTGTCAGAGCTATGTACTCGTGACTGAACATAATGTAATATAATGTTAGTGTCTGAGGAGAAGCAGCCGTGGTGAATTTATGTGTTTTAACATTTTGATTTTATGGTTTGTGATTTGATAAAATAAGATTTTTAAAAATCAAGTTTCTTATGAAATAGTAAAAACGAAAAAACTTTATCTTATCACAAAATCTAAAGTTTCTTCTCAAAACACGTACAATAACATTTTTAATATTTGCCAAATTTAAAATCTGCACCTCAATTTGGGCATCTGAACCACCTGAAACTAAAATGTTATCAATTATCTCAGCAACAAAAAAAATCTGTCAAACAGGAAACAGCTGAGAAGAAAAAAAAAACCTTTATTGCATCATCGTTGTCTCTTCTTCACATTGTTAAGGAATGACGAGGCCTTTAGGTTCGGCTCTGGAATGAGTCATCGCCTGTCATAAACCCCGCCCCCTGCCCACAGGCGCACTGTCACCTGTAGTTAACCCCACCCCCTTCCCACAGGCACACTGTCACCTGTAGTTAACCCCGCCCCCTTCCCACAGGCGCACTGTCACCTGTAGTTAACCCCGCCCCCTGCCCACAGGCGCACCGTCACCTGTAGTTAACCCCACCCCCTTCCCACAGGCGCACTGTCACCTGTAGTTAACCCCGCCCCCTTCCCACAGGCGCACTGTCACCTGTAGTTAACCCCGCCCCCTGCCCACAGGCGCACCGTCACCTGTAGTTAACCCCACCCCCTTCCCACAGGCACACTGTCACCTGTGGTTAACTCCACCCGTCCTCTTCCATAACTTCCTGTCACATGATTCTGAGTTAAAACATGCGTATTAAAAGAAAAAAAAAAAAAACATATCTAACAAAAATCTGCAGGAAGAACAGAAGAGGATGATGGGAAATAAAAGTGAGCTCAGAGTCCACGACATCACTTCCTCCTACAGACAGACACATTTATAATTTAAAAAAACAAAACAAAAAATCAGTCCTTTGAAATGGTCCTCCTCCTCTTCATCAGTTTGTACACGGTGAATTCAGTTGATGAAATCAGTCAGCCGCTTCCTGTTTCCTGTCAGGTGGTCTAACGTTTTGACAGCTCACTGGACAGCCAGTCCAGACCCTCGTACAGACCGGTACCCTGAGTGGCACAGGTGGCCTGGACGTGCCACTGAAGAGACAGAGCGGCAACACTGTGATTAGACAGACCTGAACACCTGGGCAGGTTTATGTGTGTGTGAAGTGGAAATACACAAGTTATTTCTTTAACTTATCATAATGAAGTAAATGTTGGGTAAACAGTCTAATGGCTATATGTTGGTTCCCTCCAAGCCTCACTTCCACTAAGCAATTCTGTCTGCCACCAGGTACGATCTCCCGGGGAAATGAAGGCTCGAATTAGGGCACAAAGGAAGTGCGTCAACATTACTTACATCCGCGCTTTAGTTGCACTGAATAAACCTTCCCGTTAATTACCAGCCATACAGCCATGTGTAAAGATTAACAGTTTAACTAATCCAGACTGATATTATCAGACTGGGGATCTAAAAACATCGACGGCATGTGGACAGCATGTGGAGAGCAGACGTGTTTGACACAGTTTTGTTGTTGACTTTCTTTTCATAAACACACTTTGGTTTTATAGGCTGATTATTTTGACAACAAATTTAATGTCAGTTCAAATGACCTGGATCCAGCGGTTAGTCTTGATTAGTTAAACCAGGTTTAAACAGCAGGACCCTATGTTTGTGTGTACAATGTGTACAGTTTGTACAGATATATTGAGGACTGATGTGTATTGATTGATAAGTATTGATCCTTACAGTTCTGCTGCGCAGGCTGTGCAGACCCAGTTTGTCGGTGAGTTCACTGACTCCCATGGCGTTGGGAAGATCCTGTTTGTTAGCAAACACCAGAATAACCGCCTCCTTCAGCTCGTCCTCCTGGATCTACAGGGACAAAGTCATGTGACCGATGACATCACGGATCCACAGAGAGAGAGAGAGTCATGTGACCGATGACGTCACGGATCCAGAGAGAGAGAGAGAGAGTCATGTGACCGATGACGTCATGGATCCAGAGCGAGAGAGAGAGTGTCATGTGATAGCATTCTAGATAGTTCCAAGAATCCTGAACAGAACCGGTTCAAGAACCAGAGGTAATTTGGTGGGAAAGCACTAAACAGTAGGGCCGCGACGACGTCCCGATAAACAGCAGGGCCGCGACGACGTCCCGATAAACAGCAGGGCCGCGACGACGTCCCGATAAACAGCAGGGCTGCGACGACGTCCCGATAAACAGCAGGGCTGCGACGACGTCCCGATAAACAGCAGGATAAACAGCAGGACCGCGACGACATCCCGATACACAGCAGGATAAACAGCAGGACCGCGACGACATCCCGATACACAGCAGGATAAACAGCAGGACCGCGACGACTTCCCGATACACAGCAGGATAAACAGCAGGACCGCGACGACATCCCGATACACAGCAGGATAAACAGCAGGACCGCGACGACTTCCCGATACACAGCAGGATAAACAGCAGGACCGCGACGACATCCCGATACACAGCAGGATAAACAGCAGGACCGCGACGACATCCCGATACACAGCAGGATAAACAGCAGGACCGCGACGACATCCCGATACACAGCAGGATAAACAGCAGGACCGCGACGACATCCCGATACACAGCAGGATAAACAGCAGGACCGCGACGACATCCCGATACACAGCAGGATAAACAGCAGGACCGCGACGACTTCCCGATACACAGCAGGATAAACAGCAGGACCGCGACGACATCCCGATACACAGCAGGATAAACAGCAGGACCGCGACGACATCCCGATACACAGCAGGATAAACAGCAGGACCGCGACGACATCCCGATACACAGCAGGATAAACAGCAGGACCGCGACGACTTCCCGATAAACAGCAGGATAAACAGCAGGACCGCGACGACTTCCCGAAACATAGCAGGATAAACAGCAGGACCGCGACGACATCCCGAAACATAGCAGGGCCGCGACGACGTCCCGATACACAGCAGGATAAACAGCAGGACCGCGACGACATCCCGATACACAGCAGGATAAACAGCAGGACCGCGACGACATCCCGAAACATAGCAGGATAAACAGCAGGACCGCGACGACATCCCGATACACAGCAGGATAAACAGCAGGACCGCGACGACATCCCGATACACAGCAGGATAAACAGCAGGACCGCGACGACATCCCGAAACATAGCAGGGCCGCGACGACGTCCCGAAACATAGCAGGGCCGCGACGACGTCCCGATAAACAGCAGGGCCGCGACGACGTCCCGATAAACAGCAGGACCGCGACGACATCCCGATAAACAGCAGGGCCGCGACGACGTCCCGAAACATAGCAGGATAAACAGCAGGACCGCGACGACATCCCGATATACAGCAGGATAAACAGCAGGACCGCGACGACATCCCGATAAATAGCAGGGCCGCGACGACATCCTGATACATAGCAGGATAAACAGCAGGACCGCGACGACGTCCCGATACACAGCAGGATAAACAGCAGGGCCGCGACGACATCCCGAAACATAGCAGGATAAACAGCAGGACCGCGACGACTTCCCGATAAATAGCAGGGCCGCGACGACATCCTGATACATAGCAGGATAAACAGCAGGACCGCGACGACATCCTGATACATAGCAGGATAAACAGCAGGACCGCGACGACGTCCCGATAAACAGCAGGACCGCGACGATGTCCCGATAAACAGCAGGATTAACAGCAGGGCTGCGACAACGTCCCGATAAACTGCAGGGCTGCGGCTACTTCTTGTTAGCGGTTACTCACCATCTTGGAGAGTTCCTCAGCAGACTCTGCTACTCTCTCTCTGTCATTACTGTCCACCACAAAGATCAGACCCTGCACAGGAAGCACACAGGGTCAGAGGTCACATACAACAGCTGTCATTTTACCATCATAAGACAGACAAAAGGGCAGCAGTGTGATCTGGTTCTGGTCTCGGTTCAGTACCTGTGTATTCTGGAAGTAGTGTCTCCACAGAGGTCGGATCTTGTCCTGACCACCAACGTCCCAAACTGTGAAACAAATGTTCTTGTACTCGACCGTCTCTACGTTAAAACCTGTAACGAACACACACACACACACCTGTAAGAACTTGTTCTGGCTTGAGTTTGTGTTTAAAGGGACAACCTCACAGCTTCAGCTGTTTAAGGTTTGTATGAACTTCTGTTATTGTGGAAGTGATCAGATCAATAGTTTGGAATCAGGACCTTCAGTACTTGGATCCATCAGCTGCTTGGTTTAATTCCTACAGCTGTTGTTTGATAATTTTTAGATCAACTCGGTATCAGTAAATAATTTTCTTCACCTTTATTAAACTGAATAAACTACATAAGTTGATCACTGACTTCCATCTGAACTTTTAACAGTAAAACAGATTCATCTGCTGACACAAACACATCAAACTGATCGCTTCCAGCTGATCAACATTTTGTATTGATTAGTTACCGATAGTTGGGATGGTGGTGACGATCTCTCCGAGCTTCAGTTTGTACAGGATCGTTGTTTTTCCAGCTGCGTCCAAACCGACTGAAACCAGACAAAATACCAGACTTCACCAACAGATCTCGGACTTCAAACAACTTTTAAAGTACTTTTAATGAGACGTTTGCGTTAAAGAGTCAAAAGCGTTAAACCGGACCATTATAACGGCTACGTTAGCTCGGACCGTTAGCCTCTAGCGGCTAGCTGTGTTAGCTCCTATTTTGAATAATTTCTGTTAGAGTTGGAGCTTCGGTTCAACCACCCGGGACTTTGTGCCCGAGACCAGGATTAGAGGAGTTTGTGTGAACATTCACATCACAGTGCGGAGTGTTTTCTGCCCCGCCGGCTAGCCTCGGAGCTAGTTAGCCTAGCCGCGGCGCTCACCCATCAGGATCCGCATCTGCTTCTTCCCGAAGAACCTGGAGAACAGCGACGAGATCGTCAGGCCCATCTTCACATAGAATGTCCCGTTCAGCGGCGGGAGGATTAAAAACCTGGCGGGGAGAATGTCAGCCGGTTAGTCCGGGAGGAGCTGCCGCTCAGAGCCGGGGAAGAGACCGGGAAGAGGCGGAGAACAGCGGAGGTGAGCGGCGGGGGGGCGGGGGGGGGGGGTGGGGGGTGCCACGTCCAGGCCAACGCGGAATAATTGACGTCACTACTGGGAAAAAACTTTATTGAAACAGAAGAACAATGTTGCGTTCAAGTTCTACTAAAAACACGAAAGAACATTTGGTAATCAAACGTGTTTTGATTTTTCAGTGAGGCTTCAACTCAAAACTTTTGCATCTGATGGAATACATTAATGTTTTTTACTGAAAGTATCTAAAATCTCATCAGTGATCTAAGAAAACGTTATCATCACCCAATAAATGTGGAAGAAATATATATTGGTATAAATATATACTAGACTTAACATATTATAGCTCTATTTTGTTTTATATTATTTTTATTGCATCAAACTATTATTTTATGTTCTTTTTAAGCCTGAAAATACTTGCTGTAAAAAACTTAAAACTAAATGAGACCAATTCAATTTTTCTCCAAACATTAGTGAAGATTGAAATACAAACAATTACTCAGTGTAACATTAGAAATGTCTAATAAAGCTAAAGACAAACATTTAACAATAGTGTTCTGTATCAAGCTGTTAATTACTTTATGGTTTACTATTGTCTACTATTTTATTTCTATAGATCTATATATATTTATATCATTATTGTCTCTCATGGTGTCTGTGTGACTGTTCTTTTGTTGTAATTCCTGTTTTTGTGTAATGTTATGCTCTATCTTTTGTATACAATATTCAATAATTTGACAGTAAAGTTTGGAAAGGATGAAATACATTTAATCGGACCGTTAATTTGTATTAACAAAACGAATGTCTTTCATTGTGTGTGTTTTTTCCTGACAGCAGTGAACGCGGCATCAGATTCCCGCCTCCTCCTCCTCCTCCAGTTCCGGTTCAGACCAACATGGCGGCTGTTATCGGACGGTCAGCAGCTTTCGGACTTTACATTCATATTCCCTGTTTTTGATTAAATAAATAAACTCGGAGAGTTTTTCTGTTAGACTTCAAGCTGCGGGTTGTGTGTAACTCTGCTGATGGAGGTTTAAGAGGTAAGAACCGGAAAAAACTCGAGATTAATGTCGGTGTTTGCTAATGAACGTTAAACATTGAAGTCATCTGTTCCGGATAACTTCAGTCTGAAAGCTTGTTAGAGTTAAACTTAATGTTAGAGTTAAACTTAATGTTAGAGTTAGTGTTAATGTTAGAGTTAGTGTTAATGTTAGAGTTAATGTTAATGTTAGAGTTAATGTTAGAGTTAATGTTAGAGTTAATGTTAGTGTTATTGTTAGAGTTAATGTTAGAGTTAATGTTAGTGTTATTGTTAGAGTTAATGTTAATGTTAATGTTAGTGTTAATGTTAGAGTTAATGTTAGAGTTAATGTTAATGTTAGAGTTAATGTTAATGTTAATGTTAGTGTTAATGTTAGAGTTAATGTTAATGTTAGTGTTAATGTTAATGTTAATGTTAGAGTTAATGTTAGTGTTAGAGTTAATGTTAGAGTTAGTGTTAATGTTAGAGTTAATGTTAGTGTTAATGTTAGTGTTAATGTTAGAGTTAATGTTAGAGTTAATGTTAGTGTTAATGTTAGAGTTAATGTTAATGTTAGAGTTAATGTTAGTGTTAGTGTTAATGTTAGAGTTAATGTTAGTGTTAGTGTTAATGTTAGAGTTAATGTTAGAGTTAATGTTAATGTTAGAGTTAATGTTAGTGTTAGTGTTAATGTTAGAGTTAATGTTAGTGTTAATGTTAGTGTTAATGTTAATGTTAGAGTTCATGTTAGAGTTCATGTTAGAGTTAATGTTAGTGTTAATGTTAATGTTAGAGTTAATGTTAGTGTTAGTGTTAATGTTAGTGTTAGTGTTAACTCTAACATTAAATCCCGGGTACTTCGGGTGGAAACGCAGCGTGGTGCACGGGCACAGGTAAATTAAAGTTAATGTTATTTTCAGAAACCAACAAACCCAGTTTGAGTTTTCACCAGATGAACCAGTTCTGGTCCTGCATGATGATGATGATGATGATGATGGATCCAGTCTGACCCAACCCTGATGAACCATCAGTGTGATCTGACCCTGATAGACCATCAGAGTCATGGACAAGTTCGGGATGAGTTTCGGGGGCGGTCCCAGCAGGAAAGATCTGCTGGATACCATCGAGTCCCAGAAGAAGCAGCTGGTCCAGTACCAGACCCGCTTCAAGGATGTGGTCCGAGCCTATAAGAGTCTTTTGAAGGAGAAAGATGCTCTAGAAGCCAGTCTGAAGGTCCTGACGGTGACTCAGGAGGTGGATCTGAACCAGCAGGGCCAGGACTCTATCACCACCGCCTCGGACCTCCCAGAGGACGGCAGCTCGCTGCACAGCGAGGACAGCGTTGACACGGCGGTGTCTGTGGACACACCTATTGAGACCACCAGAGGGAACCAGAGCGAGGAGGACCAGGTAGAGCCAGGAAAATCCAGCTCAATGGTATGTTAAAATTTTACTGACCCAAATGTCATCAACAGCTTTTTACACACTTTAATTCACAAGAAAACGTACTTAACTGGGGCACTCAGTCAAAAATGAATCAGTTTCTGGCCCTTTCGATGTAAACTAATGTTTTCCTACATGTTAACTACTAGACTAAGACAGCATCTGTTTTTTCATACCTTCCTTCATTTCTGACATTTCACCAGGTTATACAGTATATGACGGTATTTTTGTAAAGGAAAAAAAAAAAAAAAGTAAAAGTGGAGCGTTGTTCTGGTGCGCTCCGGCAGCACTACATCTGTGTCCCTACCACTCGCAGTTGTCACCAGTAGAGACTGACCTCTGGTGGTTCGTGCTGTGCACTACAGTACATCACCTCAATACAGCATCTACAATTCAAATGGAAAGAGGTGCATCTGTTTTTTTGACTGATTTTCTAAATACCCTGGTGTAACTTCATACCGCCCAAGCTTAATTTAAGCCTGTATGAGAGTATTAGAACATGGTTTGATTAACCATAATAACCAACCATTAAGGAGACAGGGGCTGCCCCACCTAAAGACACATATCTTCCTCAAAAATTAACATTTACTTTAACAACACTGTGGTTCCTTGATTATCAGAAAACTAACAATGTTATCTACAATTTCAATACTTTTGGTCCAACATTTGCTTTAACCTTAATTTGCAAATAACACATAAACTCTGATTTTATAATATGTTAGAGGTTTGACTCTTCTTTACGTCCTCTTAAGTTTTTCTGTTGTGCCTGTTATCAGTTGAGCGACAGTAGACTTCTGGTCTCACTGGTCCTCACTGGTCAAGGGCTGATAATGCTTTCATGTCTCATTTGGACTCAGACAGTACGTTCTGTCTATTGCTTTGTTTGGCTCCACTGATGTAAGCATATTGTCCAAATCAACCACGAGTTGATCCGGATGTCTTGGGAAAGTAAATGATGTGGAAGGTCCCTTTAATTGCTATTTAATGCTGCTTCAGATCAACCGACATCGCCATACCAAGCCACAGGCCTCAGGCAAAATGAACTGTGACACAGCCTTTGATTCCTTCAAAGGTCAGGACATCAACTGATTGGTTCTTCTATGGAAGTATTTATATATTTTCGACCAAAAGTATTTAAAGTATGGATAACCTTTGCAAGCTTTCAGTAAGTGGTAAAGTGGTAAGGTCAGAAAGTGAGTGATTTGTGACGGAATACCCCAACTACAGCTGAACAAAGACACAACGAGAGCAAGAAGGACATCACTAGAATGAGGAGGGCTGCTTTTCATTACGCTAAAAATTATGCTTCCTCACGCCCTCTCTCCTCCCGTGACCCAGAAATCGTTCCCCCTCCACCATCATGGAGGATCTTCCAATCCCTTAAATGCACCTTGAGGAGATGAGAGAGGAGGCTTGTGAAGGATCTTAGAGCGAGGAAACGCAGGTGTATCCTACGCTGAAGTATTTTATCAAGTGGCGTGACGTATTTAAATGCCGCCCGTCCACATGTGACACACATGATGGGAGCAGCCCTTCATAAATTCGGCCATTCTTTATTCACGGTTTATTCTCACAGTGCTACTTTGTAATGTCTATGATAGTGTACATAAGGATGTCCAGATAATATAACTGAACATTCTTACACAGCTATCTGGTGTGTTATTGTGCAGATAACAATAAAGAAAGTAAATAAATAGCCTAAGTAATCATAACAAATAACACTGATCTGTACATAAATTGTAAAATTTAAAAGGAATATTAAGTTATGATTAAACAGTAATAGTACTACAAATAATCGGCTTCAAGTCTTTACGTATTTAAATGAATAAAGGCTTCTTGTATATGTAAAACTTTTATAGGCTTATAAGAGAATTTCATATCTATGAAAGATAGTTTAAGTTGATCTTAAATAAAGGGTTCTGTCCACATTCGTACCAGTCGGTTTGACAGCTGATACAGCTGATACAGCTGATACAGCTGTGCATCACGTCATAAGTAACTGACGATAAAAGAACGAGAAGAATGCGACTACAACGAGAAGATTAATGTGTTTAAATAAGTGATGAATGTTTTCTTCATATTGTTTCTGCCTGCAGTCTCTGAGGTCTGACCCCGATGCAGAGAGCAGCAGCGTGGGCACAGAGCAGCAGCAGCAGGCCACGCCCCCTCCCAGCGTGGAGGCGGACCGCCGAGTCGCCCAGCTGAAGAGCCAACTGAGCACGCTCACCGGCGCCTTGGCCACGGTGACGCAGGAGAAGTCTCGGATGGAGGCGAGTTTCCAGGCCGACAAGCGTCAGCTGAAGCTGGAAGTGGAGGAGCTACGGGACCGCCTGGTTGCCATGACAACACAGCAGGAGGCGGAGCTGCACGCCCTGCAGCAGCAGTTGGCTGAGAGCCGCGCTCGCATCATCACGCAGCAGCACGAGAGGGAGCAGGAGCAGGGAGACCACGTGCAGCAGCTGCGAGAGCTGCAGAAGATCCTGCAGCAGGAGAGAGACCTGCGACAGGATGCTGAGATCCGCCTACAGGACGCCAACGCCACACTTCTCATGACATCACAGGCCATGGACCGGGGGGTGGAGTCAGAGGCTCACCTGAGCCAGGTGAGGGAGGAGAGAGACGAGCTGCGGAGGAGGCTGAAGGTTGCTGAGGAGGATCAGAAAAAAACAGATCCCAGAGTGGGCGAACTACAGCGAGAGCTGACGGAGCTGAAAAACCACTTCCAGCATCAAATCCACATCGAGACCAGAAAGGTAAAATCAACTAAAACCAGTTCTTAACTATAACAGATCTACAACTAAATCAGGGAGGTAAGAGTGAGACCATAAGGAAGTAAAACCAGGTTAAAGTAACCAAACTAACAGGTCCGGGGCGAAACTAGGAAGGTCAAGACTACTAAACGACAACTAGACTCTGATCAGATGTAAACTGACGGATCCAGATCAAGGCCAGAAAGTTCAAACTGAGATCAGGAAGGTAAGACTGAGACCAGGTCTGACTAAACTCATCTTAAATCTAACTACAACAGATCAAGATCAGGGAGGTGACACTGACCACAAATCTAAACCCTCAGTTTAATTAAACTAACAGATACAGCTGAGAATCTCAGAGAGCATCTTTAAGCGGTCCTTACTGCTGACAGATGAACTGTTCACGTGGCAACAGCAGCAGTCTTTGGTCCTCGATTTCTCACGACTTTGTTTATGTTTGTAGGCCTGTGATTCGGACGAGCGTGCTCGTGAGCGGGCTCAGGCTGCAGAGGCAAGGGTTGCAGGTCTGGAGCAGAGAGTGTCTGAACTGTCGGAGCTGCTTGGTTCCTGTGAGAAGACCAAGCTGAGAGACCAGCAAACGGCTCAGAGACTCAGAGACCGGATCCTGCAGCTCGACACCGAGAACAAAACACTCGCCGTCGCCGCCTCTGGCAGGATGACCTCCGACATCGGCTTGGACGAGTCGCAGCTGGACGTCAGTGTGCTGAAGGAGAAGCTGGAAAAAGTGAAGAAGTTGCTGCTACTGGCGGCCCAGAGGAACCCGGACCAGAACATCCTGAACCTGGCACAGACTGAGGCGGAGCCGGGCGGGGACAAATCCTTGGTGCCCTTCTACCAGCAGGAGCTGCGACAACTCAAGGACGAGTTTGAGCGCTACAAGCTGCGAGCGCAGGTGGTGCTGAAGAACAAGAACGCTAAAGATGGCTGCCAGGCCAAAGAGCTGGAGGAAGTCCGAGACCAGCTGTCAGAGCTGAAGGAGAAGTACATCAACCTGCGGATCCAGAGCGACGAGGCCGAGGCCCGCCGCCGCAGTGAGCTGGAGGAGCGGCAGCAGCAAGCAGCGGCGCTGCAGCAGACTCACAGGCAGGAAGTGGAGCGGCTGGAGGCGCTGCACCGTGACGACCTGCTGCGACTGGAAGCGGAGCTGCACAAACAGAGAGAGAGGACCATGGCGCTGCTGGACGAGAAGGATCAGGAGCTGGAGAGGCTGCGAGCCGCCGCGCTCAGCTGCGGCAACGACAGCAACAACAAGATGGCCGACGACGAGCACGAGTCCAGCCCAGAGAGCGAGGGTGACATCATCAGCCAGGCGCTGCGGCGTGCGACGCCCAACGAGCCCACGCTGCTGCTCTACGCCGAGCAGCTGGCCAGGAAGGAGGTAGAGGTGGGCGGCCTGCGGCGGCAGAAACACCGGCTGGAGGAGGACGTCCACCAGCTGCAGGCGAGACTCATCGCTAACGGAGAGCGGCGCGACGAGGAGGTGTCCGAGCTGCGAGCGCAACTCGACAAACTGGCCAGAGATCAGAGCAGAGAGGGCGCCAACATGGAGTACCTGAAGAACGTCATCTACAAGTTCCTGACGCTGCAGGACACCAGCGGGAGGCAGCAGACGCTCACCGCCATCCTGACCATCCTGCACTTCAGCCCGCAGGAGAAACACAGCGTCATGAAGCTGCAGGGGGCGACCTGGTGGTCCACCAGCAAGAGATGAGAAAAACACCTGAAGAAGAAGCTGTCTTTGACTCATCCAGGAGGTTCAGTTTCCTGACTCTGAAGTTTAAGTTTGGTTTCTCACTGAGCTGAACTGTGTGAATATTAAACCTAAATAAAAATGTGACTGAGTCACTGCGAGGAAACATATCGTTCTTCATATCACTCCTCTTTTAATTCCCTTGTTTATATTAAACTATTTTTCCTGCCTCACAAACTCATTTTGGTTCATTCTGATCTTTCATTCATTTCAGGGTTTTCCTCATTCTTTAATAGAAGGAGCAACGTGACAACTTTACTCCTCAACTGCTTTGGATGAATGACCTTTAATATATTGATCAATAAGCACCAGAAGAAATATTATACAGTTAAAATTAATTTAACAAACCAGACACACTGTGAACAATATTCAGGTTTTACTTTTCAAAGCAAAACTACATATTTACAATTTGGGAGGAAAAGAACAAAAAGCAAACAACACAATGTGATGAATGTTGTGTTACGTTCAGTCTGTGATACAAAAATAACACGATCTGTGCTCAGATTTATCACTAATAATCCAACAGAAAGAAATAAACACTCAATATTTAGGTGTTTTTCTTTAACTGTTGCAGTTTTTATTAAAACAGGTTTTATAAATCTTCTAGAATATTAAATGTGTGTGTGTGTCAGTGTGTACTCGGTGTGTGTATTAGTGTGTGTCAGTGTGTGTATTGGTGTGTGTCAGTGTGTACTCGGTGTGTGTATTAGTGTGTGTCAGTGTGTGTATTGGTGTGTGTCAGTGTGTACTCAGTGTGTACTCAGTGTGTACTCAGTGTGTGTTTCAGTGTGTACTCGGTGTGTGTGTGTCGGTGTGTATTAGTGTGTATCAGTGTGTACTCGGTGTGTGTGTGTCGGTGTGTATTTGTGTGTATTAGTGTGTATCAGTGTGTACTCGGTGTGTGTTTCAGTGTGTGTATTAGTGTGTACTCAGTACAGTCTGCAGGTCTTCGGGCAGCGACCTCATGACGGAGTTTATAAAAGCGTCCAGTTTGTCCAAAACGCCGTCTTTCACCTGCAGCTGCTGCCGTCGAGCTTTAATCTGAAAAAGTCAGAAAGTCACTTCCTGTTTTAAAGTGATGCAACATGTGATGTCATTGATTAGTTATTAGTGACCAGTATTAGGGCCAGTATTAAAAGGGACACAATGAACTGATCCCAGAAGGAATTTTATCAGAAAATGTGGAGAATTTACTTGAATATTTGGAGAACAAACTGTGAAACAAATCCATAATTTTACCTGATAAACAGACTCACCTGTTTAAATATGATATTTTCCTCATTGATTCACTCACCAGTTTCTCTCTGAGCTTCAGAATCAGATCCACGATTTCCACCTCAGACTTGTCTTTGGTCCAACCCACCAGGTCCTGCAGAGACCAGAACACCAGGGTTATCCAGATGTTTACAGTCTAACAGCGGTGTACAGTGATCCAGATGTTTACAGTCTGAACAGATGAAGTAACTCACGGCGTCACAGATGACCTCCAGGTGAAGACTCTCCAGTTTCTGAGTCATCTCTTTGTGTCGATGACGATACCATCCGTCAAAGTTCAGAGACCTGAAGAACTTCCTGTCAAAAGACAACAACAAAGACCTTTAAAACTCCAAAACAAACTCAAGACACAAGATGAATTTTTGAAAGTGTTTTACAGCTGCGTGACTCACCTGTAAAGTCCCACCCAATCACCTTTGAGCCCTGAGGTGAGCTGAGGCCCAGTGTGATCCAAAGTGGACATGAACTCGTCCTGACCGAAGGGTCGAATCTGAGGAGGAGTCTGAACACACCAACACTATAAACCAAACTGCTGACATCACTGTGAGGTCAACACTGATGATCCACTTCCTGTTTACCTTCCACGGTGTGACCGATCTCTGCAGAGGCATCAGACTCGCCATGTACCGCTCCTGACAGACAACACACAGGGTTTAGACTCAACACAGGAGGGTCAGTTTTATTGGCGATTCATTTCTTTTGCAGCAGTTCTGCAGGATTTACTAACAGTTTTACTGGAAAACAGGCCTGGACTTTTGTCTTCATGTCTCTATTCAAGGAAAGTCCTTCAGACACAAATGTCGTAGTGAATGTTGCTTTTTATTGAGGAGCACAGACGGATTTACACAAACTAAAAAGTGATTGTTAGAAAAAGAATGGATCGATTATGAACACAACATCTGATCATTTAGTAAAAGTGGACAGGAAGTTTTGCTTTGTGTTGATTAAAGTTGACGATTAGTAGGTGAAATGAGTCCAGCTGCTCGCTTCTGTCCTGAGAAGACAGACGTTTGGGTGTCATTAACATGTTTATTACAGGGGTTTCCTCTACAGTCAACTTTAATCTCATCATCATGTTGTGACATCACAGTCACTGTAATGTTCTCTAACATGTGACACATACATACACTGCAGTATGGTATTGTGTTGGACTGTCTGGGAATATTTACAGTCAAATAAAATGGAGGACAGGAAGTGACAAACGGAGAGATGTCGGAGCGATCTGATTGGCTGTTCACTCACCAGTGGGATGATGAAGCTCTGAGTGAGTTCTAACAGGTGTCTCCTCAAGATGGCGCTCTGAACCTCCGAAGGTCTCTTCCTCTGAATGCCCTGAAGACAGAGAGACAGACAGATATACAAAGACAGACATAGAGACAGACACAGGGACATACAGAGATACAGACACAAAGACAGACACAGAGACAGACAGACAGACACAGATACAGACAGAGATACAGACACAGAGACAGACACAGAGACAGACGCAGAGACAGATACAGACAGAGATACAGAAACAGAGACAGACAGAGATACAGACACAGAGACAGACAGAGATACAGACACAGAGACAGACACAGAGACAGACAGACAGATACAGACACAGAGACAGACAGATACAGACGCAGAGACAGACAGACAGATACAGATGCAGAGATAGACAGAGACAGACAGAGATACAGACAGAGATACAGAGACAGACAGACAGACACAGAGACAGACAGAGATACAGAGACAGACAGAGACAGACACAGACAGAGAGACAGAGACAGACAGAGATACAGACACAGAGACAGACAGAGAGACAGACACAGAGACAGACAGAGACAGACAGAGACAGACAGAGACAGACACAGAGACAGACAGAGACAGACAGAGACAGAGACAGACAGAGACAGACAGAGATACAGAGACAGAGACAGACATGTTGAGATTTGTACACGTTGAGGTTGTTACATGTGGACTTTATGACATGTCTTCACCTTCAACAGTCTTTTAATCAGAATCTTGTCTTTGTGGAGAAACGTCTTGTATGCCGTGTAGATCCCTGCAGACAGGAAGTGAAGATTTGTTAAAATAAAACAGGATTTTGTTAAAAAAGAAAACAGATGAATAAACTGGGGTGTCATGTGACCTGGTTTAGTGTCGAGTGTTTTCATTTTGGACAGTTTCTTCACCTTCACCTGTTTTGGTAAATCACCTGAAAGAGATCACACAGGTGTACGTGATACAGGTGAGTCATTCTTTATCATCACTTCATTTCCATGAACGTATGTAGAAAAGAAGAAAATGAAGAACACATCGTCTTGTCACCTGCCATCTTAAGTTCTCCCAGTCGGATCACATGAGGCCAGTTCTGAAAAGTCTTAATGAAGAATGGATTGGTGACACCCAGAATCACGTTAGGCCTGCAGAGAACAGACACAGCAGCTCAGGTGAGTCTCACGGGGCCTGGTCGCCGTCAGACAGGTGAGTTTAGACAGGTGAGTTCAGGTGTACTCACGGGGCCTGGGTCCTGGTGGTGTACTCTCTGAACTCGCTGTCATGGATGGTGAAATATGGACGAAAGTCACAGCAGAACTTCATAGGACTGATGGAGCTGAGAGAGGACACAATGTTACCACGGCAACAACAAAAACGCTGCTCTCTGGTTGGCTGCCAGGAGCTCATAAGACTCTTACTTTAATAAAAAAACGATGTCAGAGTCACTTAAACAACCATCAAGTCCAGAATCTTTAACTGGTCAGACTGATACACGGGAAGCGAACGTTGAATCCTGATTTATCAAAAATCAATAACTTTTTATACCAAAAGTTCAAATTGGAAGCAGAATCTCCTGGAGACTACTGATTGGCTGTTAAGTTACCTGACGAGAGCCAGCACAGTTTCCGAGGAGACGGTGGGAGACGGCGCCATGACGACCAGTGGTTCCCCGAGCAACGTGAGCTCCCAGAGCATCTGCAGGTGGATCAGGGCCGACTGGAAACACCTGAACAGTCAGAGGTCATGTTAAAATATATAAGTATATATATTTAATCATTCACAAATGTTACCCGGTTATTAAAGTTGTTTAATCCTGATAAGTATTATAGATATTATTTATTTAAGGGTTTATTATTGTTTCATTAATGTTCATTTCTAAAGGACCAACCATTTTACCTTTAATTTAATTATTACCAAAATCTCATGAACAGACGTAATAACTTACTTTGGAACGAATCCTGTTATCAAACTTGTAAAGACTTTATAGTCTGTAACACATTATCTAAATCAACTATGTGTTTTGTTCATTTAGTTCCTTACTTTTAAGATGAAGTAGTAGTGAATATATAATTATGATAATAATAATAATAATAATAATAGCCTAGATGACGGACTTGAAGAGGTCCAATTCGTGGATGGTGGGCAGCAGAGTCGGAGCCGGAAGGAAGTCCTGAGAAGATACAATAAAACTTTATTGTTCGTTCACACTCAGTTTGTGCTGTTAGTAAAGAGACACTTTCTCTTCCTTACCTCTCCAGCAGTCTGTCTGACTGGACTTCCTCCTGGTTTGTCTGTTTTTGAAGGTATCCGGACCTGAAAATAGAAACAGATTCATGAAAATACACCAGTGTTTTTTCCAATGAACTTTACGTTTCAACTGAAAATATCGTCAAAGATATAAAGTATGTAAAGATAATCAGGTTTATCAGGATAAACTCTCTTTTTCTTACTTCTGCTGTTCAGTGTAAAATACATCGACAACCAATCAAAGCGAAGAAATGCTGTCCTGTCAGATGTTCAGCAAACGCATATTTCTTATCAACATAAAGTTTAAGTGCAGTTGTTTGTTCTTTTTAGAGAAAATTTACCGTCCAGTCCGTTTAATACTGCCGCTGTAGCCGGCCGCTGAACGGGAGCCACCATCTTGGATATTTACAAAGATACCAGAACGGCGCTCGTCAGTCATCGTATTAAACCTGCCCCCTACTAGATAAACGCTTGTGATTGGTTCGCCTGAGAAATCGGCAGAGTAATCAGTGTGAATGGAAGAGGAGCCAGACGGGTTTGCCAGAACAAATCAAACATGAGCTGCAGATTCGTCTGGTTCCCAGGCTACCAGTCGCCCACCCCTTCTGTCAGAGTGGGGCATGATGATCAACCTTCATTTATCGAAACGCTCAGGTTCACGCAGATTCCCAAAATAATTATTAGACTTGTCTACAAATCTGTTCAACACGAAAAGAATGCAGACAAAGCTGTCACGTTTATAATCCAAACCCATGCTACTCTAGGTAGGGTTCCCGGGCGATCTTCTCTACTCATGATTTCGCCTCACGCCCCACACACCTGTAAGACCACGCCCATCACAGGCAGGTTGAGGGTCAGTCCAGGTACGGGTGAAGGCCATTGGTCGATTTCGTTACACACTGTGAGGACGAGACATCAGGTGACATTTCAGCAGTGATGAGTGATGTCATTATTATTATTACTATTATCATTATGATGTCATGGTTATGATGTAAGCATGACATCATCACCTGCTTCCAGGCAGGGCTCCAGCTTCTCAAAGAACTCAGGAGCAATGATCTGCAGCAGCGAGTGGAACAGGTGAGTGTACGGCAACCTGGATATCAACACCAGAGACTGAGACACACAGAGTCACATGATCAGACATCACATGACCAAACAACTGTCAATCAAACAGGTCATGAACAAGTGTGAACAGGTGTGAACAGGTGTGAGCAGGGGTGAACAGGTTTGATCAGGTGTGAACAGGTGTGAGCCGGTTTAATCAGGTCTGATCAGGTGTAAACAGGTGTGAGCAGGTTTAATCAGGTTTGATCAAGTGTGAGCCGGTTTAATCAGGTTTGAGCAGGTTTGATCAGGTGTAAACAGGTGTGAGCCGGTTTGATCAGGTGCGAGCAGGTGTGAACTCTGACCTTCTGGAAGTATCCTCTCTTCACGGAAACGTCCTTCACTTGTCTGAAATAGACGTAACCAAAGAAATGGGACACTTCAGTCTGCGGGGACAAGAGAAACACATTAAATGATGACATCATGAAGACAGAACGATGTCACACACTAAACAGGAAGTACTGACATCACGTCTGTCACAGTGTTTCCCCATCGATTCGTGGATAGTCGGGGAACATTTGGAGGTTTTGTCTTGGTAGTGGAGGTTTTTTATTGCTGCTGCTTTGCACAAGATGTCTTCCAGATTGTGTTGGCAGCGTGAAGGGCGCGGTGACTCGTTCTGTTCGAGCCGTGGTCGCAGCGTTCTGTTCGCTCCATCGATAAGTGGAGAGAACCTCCGGCTTCAGGAGAGGGGGGGGCGAACAGGCCTGTGTGTTTGGTTCTTAATGTTAACTGCGTTTCAGAAGCCACGTCTGGGTTAAATATGTTTGTACATATTTAAAATGTTCATCTGTCACACGTGTTAGTCCTCAGTCAGAGTATGTAAAGTGATGGCAAATCGTCCAACCAGCTGTTCCGAGCTGCGATCGCCTGCAGTAAAAACTAATCATCTTGCTACGGACAAACTATTCAAGAAGCAGCTCACATAAGCTAATATTTGACGATCAATAACTAATCCATATGTTTGCTCACCTGCAGGGTGACGGGGGCGTCTCGGCTGTAAACGTCCTCTCTGAACCTCGACGCTCTGCGACCCACCGACTGACGTAACCTGAAGCTGAACTGAGTGTCCCCGATGCATCCTGGGAGATGAAGTAACATACGTGACCTTTGACCCCGAGTCCCCTCTCATACAGTGTTATTCAGTGTTATCAGCTGACTTTACCTGAGTACGAGTCTGGGAAGGACAGGTAGCAGATGCTGGTTTTCTGACAACAAATCACAAGGAAATATGATCAACAAATCTGGAATCAATAGATTGATTCTGAATCTTCAAAGTGAACATACAGGTAATGAAGACGGATCAATTACATGAAAAATTACCTCCTTCTCTGTGAGTTTCACATCCTGAGGATAAACCAGCTGAAAACACCAAAAAATAAACAACTCAGACCAAATTCCATTCACAATTCTGCTAATTTAACACATCGCCGTGTGTTGCCAGACTAAAGTGTCACAAAATTATAAAACAGAATATGTTAACTTATCTTGTTTCACTTTATATTTATATCAGGAGGATATAATGTTCACATCGGCTTATAGATCATCTCAACACTAAACGTTCTGTTTATTCATTTCAAAGCTGCATTTTCCGATAAGGAGGCAACTTATGAAAAAAGTGTGTTTGTTGAACGGTGTTTGGTCACCGGTCAGTCCCGCAGAGTCGCCGTCTGATCGGATCATTTACTGAATATTCACCTGATCGATAACCCCGACGAGGATGCTAAGCTAACGCAGCTCCGTACCTCTATGGCTTGTCCGAGCTCCAGGTCGAAGGTAACGACACACACACACTCGAACCAGGAGGAGAAGCGGGTCCACGGGCCCGGACTCTCCCCGCCGTCCGCCTCCTCATGTCGGGGAGAACCGGAGCCGTCAAACGGGTTCATCACGACCGGATCAGACCTCCGCGACCGGCGTCCTCCTTCCCCCGGTCCTCCATCACAAGTACCGTTACAGGCAGCGGCTCGGGGTCCACGGCGCCTCTGGAGCCCCCTGGTGGAGGAGGGGGGGCACTGCAGGCCCATGGTGGAGGAGGGGGGGCCCCACAGGCCCATGGTGGAGGATCGGAGCACTGCAGGCTCCTGGTGGAGGAGGGGGGGCACTGCAGGCCCCTGGTGGAGGAGGGGGGCCCCGCAGGCCCATGGTGGAGGAGGGGGGGCACTGCAGGCCCCTGGTGGAGGAGAGGGGGCCCGCAGGCCCCTGGTGGAGGAGGGGAGCACTGCAGGCCCCTGGTGGAGGAGAGGGGGCCCGCAGGCCCCTGGTGGAGGAGGGGAGCACTGCAGGCTCCTGGTGGAGGAGGGGAGCACTGCAGGCCCCTGGTGGAGGAGAGGGGGCCCGCAGGCCCCTGGTGGAGGAGGGGGGCCCCGCAGGCCCATGGTGGAGGAGGGGGGCCCCGCAGGCCCCTGGTGGAGGAGAGGGGGCCCGCAGGCTCCTGGTGGAGGAGATAGATATGTAAATAAAGTAAATATCTAAAGTAATCAAACACTTATTAAATGTTTTATTAAATCTTTTTAAGTGTCAACACTTAATGAATGATTGTTGTGTTTTATATTAACGATGTAAAAACTTGATTAATAACCCACTGATGTCATCATCAGTTAATGTACTTCTGACTCTTTTATTTTGAAAAGGCGGGTGCCGGATGTGTGCGGGGCGGGTTCCGGTCGGTATTCAGCGGGTGTCAGTCGGACGGACGGTTCAGTCTCTCCGTCGCTACCGGACAGATCATCATGTCTTCAGACCCGTGCTCCTTCTCCTCCGCCGCCAGGTGCGTCACCAAACACCTGAACCTGTCCCTGCAGCTGGACTTCGGCAGGCAGGTGATCCGAGGCCGGGTGGAGCTGACGGTGGAGGCTCTGCAGGACCGTTTCTCTGCTCTGGTAACGTTCACCGAGCCCGGTGCTCTGCCCCGGGACCGCTGCCCGTTAGCCCCAGAGCTAACGGGGCGTTCAGGGTCCCCGAAGAGTTCCTGAAATAAAACGGCGATGATTTAGAGGAAGTGTGTGTGTGTGTGTGTGTGTGTGTGTGTGTGTGTGTGTGTGTGTGTGTGTGTGTGTGTCACGATGCTCAGTGCTGTGCATGACTGTAGATGACTGTAGTGTGTGTGCAGTATTAGTTATAATAACTGTGGAGAATCTGGTGGTTTTACTGTTCATAAATGTTGACTTGCATGTAAAACATTTTTACCTCTAAACATTGAGGTCTTTTCAGTTCTATAAATATTGTTTAAGTAGGGAAGCTTTAAATTGTTGTGTTTTTGAACGGAGTTTGGTGTGAAGTACTTTACTGGGGCTGACACCAACCTTGCAGCTAGATGAACAGAACCTGCTGTAGAAACTCCCAAACTTTATGAAAATGTATGATTTCATGTAATTTTGTGCAACTCTATAATTTGGCTTTAACCAGTTTACAGTTGCAGTAATAGATTTTGAAATTTTAGATTTGGTTCACTGGTACGATTTCCAGGGGAATGAATCTCTGGCATCAAGTCGTGTTAACCACTTCCAAAAGTTTGATGTTGAGGTGTATATATATATATATATATATATATATATACTTGAGAAATACTACAAAGTTTTATTGGGGCTGTGTGGTCTTGACTTTAACTTGGAGGTTGAGCTGGGGGAACAGGTGTGTTCACATGAGAATGAAGGGTTCAGGTGTACAGAGCTGACTTTCATTTTCTGTTCAATGCAGAGATTTTGCTTGTAAACTTGTTAGATTGTAAAGAACTCTGGTCTTCTACTGTGTTATATGATTATATATATTCATAAAGTTATAGGAAGTTTTTAAATTTGTTAGAGTTAATTCTGACAGCTGATTGGTCAGTCAATAACTCTTACCTGTTCGATAAATATATAACTATATAGAATACATGTGTAAACAGTAAGTAAGTAAAAAATGTAGTTTGGTACGACGTAGTTGAGAACTTATCAGGGTAATTATCTCCCAGACTTTGACTTGAAGGCTGATTTGTCAGTGCAGGTGTGTAGACGAGGTCAGTGACAGGTGAATGTTTATCAGCAGGAGCTGACTCAGCAGCTCAGTTATTACTGTCACGACCTCATTAATTAAAGTGAGGTTTTATCTGCTGCAGACTTTGGACACCAAAGACCTGAAGATCGTCTCCGTGAGCGCCAATGGACAAGCGGCGCAGTTTACTATGGGCACCAAACACACCTTCAAGGGGACTCCGCTGGACATCACACTGCCCTTTGACCTCTCCAGGTGATGTCTTCTTCCCTTTCCTCATGGAACGTCTTTTCAAAATAAAATGCAATTAATGTATGTTGGTGTTGTGGACCAATCAGAGGGCAGCATGTGATCGTGGAGGTGACCTATGAGACGTCTCCATCTGCGTCGGCTCTGCAGTGGCTCTCACCTGAACAGACCGCAGGGAAGAAACAGCCTTACCTGTTCAGCCAGTGTCAGGTGCGTGCGTGCACGTGTGTGTGTGTGCGTGCATGTGTGTGTGTTTTGTGTCGTAATAAAATCTTGTGTAATAATTGTGTAATGTACTTTTCAGATGTTTCTTCAGTTCCCTAAATTCTTTTTTCTCATTTCCAAACGTTTTATTTATAGAAGTTGATATTTTGACACAAAATATGTTAAAATGTAAAAGTAAAATGAAGGATTCTGTGTTCTGAACTGACGGGGGGGGTGCTGATAGCTGTTCCCTCAGGACTGTACAGATGTTGACTTATGGTGATGTTCACCTTGGGGTGTCAGTAAGAAAACAGCAGCAGCTGCACTCTTCGCCACAAGACAGCACTTGGACATCAGTCACCAGCCAACAGGGTCCTCCTGGGGTCCTATTAGGGTCCTCCCAGTCTTCCAGCGGTCCTCCCAGCGTCCTCCTAGTCCTCTTGGGGTCCTCTTGGGTGTCCTCCAGGGGTCCTCCCAGTCCTCCGGGGGTCCTCCTAATATATATATATATATATATATATATATATATATATATATATATATATATAGAGTTAGATAGATAGGTAGATGGATAGATATGTTTAGGTATATATATGTATGTAAATTACTGGTCTCATATGTGACCCTGTGTGTTGTCTTACAGGCTCATCATTGCAGGAGTATGGTTCCTTGTCAGGACACTCCATCTGTCAAACACACCTACTACGCTCAGGTAACACACACACACACACACACACACACACACTTTTGATTGAGTGATGTCACCACCTCAGGTGTGACCTGTGTTTTGTCTGTCAGGTGTCTGTACCTAAGGACCTGGTAGCTGTGATGAGTGCGGTGAGAGACGGACAGGAAGTTGATCCTCAGGACGAGCAGCGCATCGTGTACAGGTTCAGACAGCCGGTCAGTGCGCTCTTCTCCTCTTTCTGTATCATCAGCAGTCACATGTTCATGTTGAGATCAACGTCTCTGTCGATCGATCAAACTATTTACACCTGATGTTGTAATCTGTTTAGAATAATGTTTTTTATTATTGTTTATTCTAACACAAAGTGTCGCCACATGTTTCTACACATGAGCCGTTTCTATGGTCACAGATGAATGAGTGAATGAGTCAGTTGGGGGTGATGATGAGGGTGACAGGTGATAATGGAAATGACAGGTGATGATGAAGGTGACAGGTGCTGAAGGTGACAGGTGATGATGGAAATGACAGGTGATGATGAAGGTGACAGGTGCTGAAGGTGACAGGTGATGATGGAAATGACAGGTGATGGAGGTGACAGGTGATCTTTGAACACCTGTCAGGGATGAGTGAAATTTCTCCGTGTTCACCTGTCGGTCAGGGAAGTAACCTTTGACCTCTGTCCTCAGGTGCCAATGCCTTCTTACCTGATAGCCATCGTGGTTGGAGCTCTGGAGAGCAGGTACGCCACGTGTTCACTGATGTCATCATGCCACCTGTAGCAGGTAAACACTGTTTCTGTGCTCTGATTGGTTGACAGGGAGATCGGGCCGAGGTCCAGAGTCTGGTCTGAGAAGGAGTTTGTGGATAAAGCAGCATTTGAGTTCTCTGAGGTGAGTCACAGTAAACCCACTGGTTCTACTGGAACCAGAACCTCCTGAACCAGGACAGTTTAACCTGGTTCCAGTGGATCACCTTTGTAGTACTAATGAAACCGTGACGTTTCTGTGTGCTGATCAGTATACCTGACCCATCAGAAACCCTCTATAGGTTCTGTAGACCTTCTGAACCTGTGGTAACTTTGGTTTCTGTAAATATTTCTGTGGGTCAGACCGAGACGATGCTGAAGGCCGCCGAGGACCTGGCAGGGCCGTACGTTTGGGGTCAGTACGACATCCTGGTTCTTCCTCCATCTTTCCCCTATGGAGGCATGGAGAACCCCTGTCTGACCTTCGCCACTCCCACACTGCTGGTACTAGTACACACACACATACAGTATATACACACACACACACACACACACATACACACATACATTAGTGCAGTTTTAGCAGGTCAGGTGATGAAGATTAGTATATTTAGTACTTGTATATATGTTTGTCACAGCACCATGTGACTGTTGATCAGCTGTTTATTGACTGTGTCTTCACAGGCAGGAGACAAATCTCTGTCCAATGTGAGTATAAAATACTGTTCCTCTGTTCATGTGTTCATGTTTATTTGTGTTCCTCTGTAATGTGTAAATGAGTCTTGTTCTTCTTGTCAGGTGATCGCCCATGAGATCTCCCACAGCTGGACCGGTAACCTGGTGACCAATAAGACGTGGGAGCACTTCTGGTAAACAAACATTCATTGTTAGTTTCTAACTGACCCAGATGTAGAAATAAAGAACAATTCTTAACAGTTTTAAATATTCTTAGAAATTAGTTCATGTTTTAATTAAATCAGTGTTAATGAAACACCTGATGTGACGACTTTAAAAAGACGAGTTTTATGTTGAAAAGCTGACGACTGCTTCCTGTTGTCTTCAGGCTGAACGAGGGTCACACGGTGTACCTGGAGAGGATGATTGGCAGGTCTATGGACAGTGAACAGTTCAGACAGTTTAAAGCCATAGGGGGCTGGAAGGACCTGCAGGACTCAGTGAGAACCTAGACCTGGACCCTAATCCTTTTCTTCTAAAACATTTTGTACTAATTGATATGAGCTGCAGACCTGTTTGTTTCTTCTTCTGGTGTTAACCTCTCGGTGTCGTCACTCAGGTGAACACCTTTGGAGCCAACAACCCTCTGACTAACCTGGTCCCCAGCCTGCAGGAAGTCGACCCAGACGACGCCTTCTCCTCTGTGCCCTATGAGAAAGGTTTCGCTCTGCTGTACCACCTGGAGGAGCTGATGGGAGGGCCAGGTAACACCAGGACACATCTGGACCCATGACAGTGTATGATCCAGAAACTTTCCCTAAATTTACCTGTGGGTTTGTTTGTGTTCTTCAGAGGTGTTCATGGGTTTTGTGAAGTCGTACATCCAGCTGTTTGCCTATAGCAGCGTTACTACAGACGAGTGGAAAAACCACCTGTTCACCTACTTCAAAGACAAGGTGAGACACACCTGGGTGCTCAGCTGTTTCGTTTCAATCAGGAGGTAATTCAGAACTTTCTAAAGTCTAGATTTTGGACTTGAGTGTTTTCAGTGAATCAGAAGGTGGTTCAGCAGGTTTTGTTAGTTCCTAATGTCCTGCAGCAGGTTTGTAGGTAACTCTTAGTTGTGTTTTTGTGTCTCAGGTAGACATTCTGAACAAGGTGGACTGGAACGCCTGGATGTTCACACCTGGAATGCCTCCAGTCAAACCTCAGTGAGTGGATCCTGTCAGACCTCCATCAGGTCTAACAGTCCTTCTTTAAACCTGTTTTTTCTGATGTTGTTTGACCATTGTATTTCAGGTATGACACCACACTGGCTGACGCTTGCATCGCTCTGAGCCAGAGGTGGATCAAGGTAAGATCTGGACCTTACATGGACCTGATTTATTGTTTTATATGTTCAGAGTCAAACCTCTGTCGTCTGCTCCCTTCAGGCCAAAGACCAGGACCTGAGCAGCTTTAAAGAGTCCGATGTGAAGACACTGTCGTCCCATCAGCTCATTGAATTCCTGTCCCTCCTTATTCAGGAGGTAAACCACTTCATTTCACCACAGTCTGCTTCATCCAACATTTCACTTCAGCACAGTCCACTTCACCAATACTTCACCACCACTTCACTTCACCACAGTCCACTTCACCAATACTTCACCACCACTTCACTTCACCACAGTCCACTTCACCAATACTTCACCACCACAGTCCACTTCACCAATACTTCACCACCACTTCACTTCAGCACAGTCCACCTCACCAATACTTCACCACCACTTCACTTCACCACAGTCTACTTCACCAATACTTCACCTCACCACAGTCCACTTCACCAACACTTCACCTCACCACAGTCCACTACACTTCACCACAGTCCACTTCACCAACACTTCACCTCACCACAGTCCACTACACTTCAACACAGTCCACTTCACCAACACTTCACCTCACTACAGTCCACTTACCAATACTTCACCTCACCACAGTCCACTTCACTAGCACTTCACTTCACCAACACTTCTGTTGATCGTTCCTTCAGAATCCTCTTCCTCTGACTCATGTGAAGAAGATGCAGGAGGTTTATGATCTCAACGCCTGTATGAACTCAGAGATCCGCTTCAGGTAGGAGTCCCACATCATATCTTTCAGTTTAAATCCCTCCTCCTCCTCCTCCCACCTGATGATTGGCTGTTCTCCCTCCAGGTGGTTGAGGTTGTGTGTGCGGTCCAGGTGGGAGGAAGCGGTCTGCATGGCGCTGAAGATGGCGACAGAGCAGGGCAGGATGAAGTTCACAAGACCGCTCTTCAGGTATTTATACTCACTTCACCGACGCTTCACTTCACTTCTCAGTTACTTACTTTTAGGCTTTTCTAAGAACTCTGAATTCATTTATTAATTTGTTTAAATTCTGTCAAAGTGTCACAAAAGTAATAGTTATTCAGTATATAACAAGTATTCTTTATATTTCTAACTGAGTTTTCTCACTGCGTTTCTGTTTTCTTCAGAGAGGTGTTTAACTTTGAAAAGTATCGCGATGAAGCGATTCAAGTGTTTCTGGCTCACAGGGCAGCGATGCACCCGGTCACCGCTGGACTGGTCGCCAAAGACCTGAAGGTGGACGCCAGCAGCACCACCAGTCTGTAACGCCAAAGACCAGTCTGGAACCAGTCTGGAACCAGTATTAATACACAGTATCAGCAAAAACAAATAATCAGTGCTCTTCTTTCTTCCATTATCAATATTTCGATTGTTTGGTCGACAGACTCAGTTTCTGTGTTAAAGTTTCATCTCAGGGCAGAAACAGAAATAAAGATTTCATAAAGAAATAAACATTTTTTTCTTCTGTCTTTTCTAACAACATTTTAAAGATCCCGAAACATCAAACGTCAGTTTCATCTTCAGTTTCACCTGAAAAACAACAAACAATAATAAAAAATCAGATTACTTCTGTTGGCTGTTTTATGCATCAATTCTGCAGATTTGTTAGAAAATAAAGCGATGACTTTAAGAAACAAATCTGAACCTTTTAAACTTATTAATGTGTGAATTAAGTCTAAATGTGACGTGTGAAGCGAGGTGAACATCACAGGATGTTTTATCAGACTCTTGTCTCTTAAAGCAGGAGAATCTGAGGAGTTTAATGTTCCTGTTTTTGTCAGTGAAATTACTTGAGTCAACTGTTAACATTAACCAACAGGAAGAATTACAGCACAGACATGTCTTAGAAAAGAACTGTTGAGACATAACGGCGGCTTTAACATCACGTTGAAAACCTAAGATTTAAATCTGCAGTCAGACTGAGCAATAATTCCATATCAACATTAATCATTTTACTAAATTATCTTTTCTTTCAGAGCAAGCTGAACAAAATGAAGGTCCAGTTTAGGCCTGATTCTATGACATGTACTTGAACAGCCACATTGTTGTATGCGTTAGTGTATATACAATATATGTGTACACTTCCGTCTTAATAAATGAAGTAATAAGCACATGTTTAACTTTTATCATCAGTGATAATGAAGAAACTTTACATGCAGTAACAATAGTGTTTATATATAACAATAGTGCTGCTTCTTCTGTTCAGGAAACAAAGAGAAAACAAGAATTACATAAATCTATTGATCTCTATAATGTATCATTTTATAATCTGTAAACAGACAGAACTCCCACCTGTTTGAAACATACATATGATCATTTTGATGAAGCTGACTCTAAGCACAGTGGTGTGGTGACCGGCCCCTGGCCGGCCGGAGGCCCCTCTGTGTTCCCTTTGGTGACTCTAATTTGCCTGTAGGTGTGAAAGTTGTCTGTCTCTATTTGTCAGCCCTGACTAGCCCTCCAGGTATAGAAAATGGATAGGTGTATGTGTACAAAACAATAACCAGAAACAGACTTAAATCATTTATTAAGATATAAAGTCAGATTGCAGTTAGAACTTACAGTTACATTAATGACCACATGACTTCAGTTAGTGATCAGGCGCAATAAGGCCGGCAGGTGAAGTATCGATGAACTGATCAACAGCTGATGGTGTTTGGCACAATAGTCAAAATGACATCAGAGGAAGCTGAGGGGTGAACTAAAGCCTGGTCACGTCACACAGCTAGTTACTCAGTTAACTAGTTAGTTACTCAGCACTCCTTAAACGTACTGATTTGTGTTCTTGTGTCCAGAACCAATTCTGTACACTCTGACGTGGTGGACTAGCTCGTGACCTGTACGACTTCATGTTGGATTAACAGGAGGCGAACTGACGGCAGCAGGGCAGCATAAACAACATTTAGTTTCACTCAGACAAAACAAATCGATGTTTGTGCTGTTAATGAAGATTAAAATTAAACCCTGTTGAACCCTTTCCCTTCTACATGGATCATTACGGAGTCTCGTGACTGAGAAACACTGTTGGATCAGGAGAACCGAGCAGGTGACGGACTTTGGTCCGACCCAGCAAGAAGAACAAGAAGAAGAAGATAAAGATGGAGGACTGAAGAGCTCAGTTTCACATCATCTGACTGGTTGGGACTGTCCGCGGGTCTATTTCAGATCTGGGTTTCTTTTTTGAAAACTAATGCATGATCTGGTTTGGGTTTCCCATGAGTCCACTTCGGATCTGGTCCATCTGTTTTTTTGGAGTCACAGTAATATTAAATGGTCTTGATATTAATCTTTGCAGGGATGAAGTCAGACTTGAGGTTATTATGACACTGCAGACCAGTTCAGGTCCTCCAGAGACCCCTCTAGGTTCAGGTTCAGGTTCAGGTCCAGCTGAGTCCCAGTCCTCGGGTCATCATGACCTCCTCCAGGTCCTGGTCTTCCTGTCGTTCCTGCAGTCTTTGTTCCTCCAGCAGAGACACCAGAGAGTTTCTCTGCTCCACCACCTCCAACATCTCCTCTAGGATCAGACGCTCCTCCATCAGCTGCCAGTCCTCCTTCAGGTGGTCTGCACACCAGGACAGACCAGGACAGACCGGACACACAGACAGATAGACAGGGTTAATATTCACGAAACTAAATGTTACATATTTTAAATAACTAGTGAAATATTCAAACGGCAGACAGAAATATTAAAGCTCATTGTGTGAAATACAGGCGTTCTTCATCGGCCCCCAGGTCTGAAACCTCACAATCACATTCTGGGGGTCCTGAAAGTTAAGCTTGTTATTTTCTATTTATTAAGATGAATTCAGGTTGTAGGTCTTCAGGTCCTGATCTAAAATATTGTCACCACGTCATCAAAAAAAGTTTTAACAAACAGCTGATAAACCTCCATTAAATCTTCTGTGGACATTCAGACAATTGGCAGAACGGGGGCCGAGCGGGAGCAGCTGACCGGGGGACGACCATGTGCGGACCGAGGGCCACTAAAGGGCGAGCGGCCTGCTTAAGGCTGACCTCAATCAGCTTGTTACTCCGTGATGTTTCCACGGTTACAGCATCGTGTTTGAGATTTGTATTAAATTATGTTTTTCTTGGTGGAGTTTGGTGATTGTTGGCGTTACCGTCCACAGCCATCCGCTCTCTGAGCTCCTGCTGCAGGCGACTCTGTCGGTCCTCCAGCTCCAACTCCCGAGCACTGAAACACAGCACAGAGTCTGAAAACTGACAGTCCTGATTCTTGCTGATGAACCTGAATCTGCTACTGAAAGTTAAAGGTCAGATACTCACAATATCATGAGTTCAGATTCATATCGAACCAGAGAGTTCTTCTGCTGGACCAGCTGGAACCACTGCTGCATCAGAGCCGGGTTATCCAGTTTACCCAGTCCTACAGAGACAGACAGGTTACCCAGTTTACCCAGTATTGTATAGTGTAGTACTATAATACACTACGGTACAGTTTGTCTAGTGGACGTTAGTATGTGTAGTCTGAAGTAATATAATATAATGTAGTAAACTGTAGTAAACTGTGGTAAACTGCAGTAAACTGTGGTAAACTAGTAAACTGCAGTATACTGCTGCAGTAAACTGTGGTAAACTAGTAAACTGCAGTATACTGCTGCAGTAAACTGTGGTAAACTAGTAAACTGCAGTACACTGCTGCAGTAATCTGTAGTAAACTGTGGTAACCTGCAGTACTCTGAGTTGTATGAAGGTGAACTCACCTCCCAGGTGAAGCTCCATGTCCTCGCTGTCCTCTCCCCAGTAATCTGGCAGGAACACATCAGTGTTTACTTTACTTTATTCTTTTATTTATCAGCACACATTAATTATATTAAATACATCAAACTGGAGTAAATATGTCAGATAATTTAACCCTTTCTGTCCTGTGTGACGCTCAGAAACAAAAGGCTGATTGGTTCAATGTTATTGTATTATTCTGTCTTAAAGGCAGAGTAGGCAATTTATCCTGGAAGCATTTTTGTTATATTTGTTGAAATTCTCTTTACATCCCGACAGCAATCAATAAATCAAGTGCTCAGACACAAAAAAGAAAAACACTTTAGTTGAACGTATGAAATCTTATTTGTGTGTATGTGTTTACCTGCTTCTCCTCTCAGAGCTTTCTCCACCATCACTCCTCTCTCCTCCAGCTGTCTCTGTTTCTCCTCCACCTGCTGCAGCTGTCTCTGGATCATCTGAAACAGTCAGAGAAGAGACTCTCACCCATCTCACCCGTCTCACCCATTGTTCAGTCACTGGACCTGTTAATCCTGGTCCGGTTCATGTTGATTTTGTACAAACAAACCTAGAGACATTATCATGAAGTCACACGGACTGACAGGTAGCTCACAGATTGGACAGTTTAGGAACCACATGAGGAAATCCGATTGTGACTGACAGCAGGTCAGTCTTTACTGAACCTGAAGAATTTATTGATCTGATCAGATCGAATTTCGTGGATCGTAAACATGAAGAAAATTACATTTAGTGTTAGAGTTACACTGGGTTTCAGTTTGGAGAACAACAGTGCCGTTGGTTTACTTTATGAGCCACCAGAGTTCACTTAAAACCGGACCCTCCTCTTCAGGTGGTCTCAGTCTGGTTGTTCGGACAGCACCAGAGTTTGATTGACATCTTTCACACCAGAACAAACAAACCACACAAACACACCAGAGTTCATCTGAAGCAATTCCAAGAGATCTTCATGCAGGTTCAGGGTTCAGAGCAGACTCCTGCTGGAGTGAAGGAGGACCTGGTCTCTAACCCTGACTGTCTCTGTTGACTCTGTCCTCAGGTGGACCTGGTCTCTAACCCTGACTGTCTCTGTTGACTCTGTCCTCAGGTGGACCTGGTCTCTAACCCTGACTGTCTCGGTTGACTCTGTCCTCAGGTCAACTCACCTGAGCTTTGTGGAGTCTTTTCAGCTGTTCCTGTTTGGCCGTTCTTCTAGCAGCTCTCTGAACTCGTCTGGTAATTTTGGCATCTAGGTCTTCGTCTTCGTCCTCTTGTCCCCTCTGGAACATGGTCTCCTTCACGCTCAGACTGGACGGCTCTTTCGGCTGGACCAGGACCCCCACCACTTCCGTGGGACACGAAGACTGTCCATCAGAGTCCTGGAGGGGGATTCTGTCCTTCAGAGAACGTCTCTGAAACAACAGTGTTAATACATAACAGGACGTTTACAGGACTGTGGAGGGTTAGAGTCATGAGTCCTGATAACATTGTCACATGATCACAGTGTTTATACCTTGATGGCGTACGCTCGTTTAAAAGCCAGAGCGTGAGGAACGTACGCAGGCTGAGAGACACGAAGGACAAAAACAGTCAAACTGGTTTGAAAGAGTGAAAGTTAAACATCACGTCTCAAGAAACACGGCACTAAATGACTCCCTCCAACATTGCTGTGGTTTTTAAGTCTTCAATGAGGAGTTCAAGTCAATTGAGTCAAGTTGAGTCAAGTCAAGTCTTGAGTCAGGCAAAACAAGCCTCAAGCCACTTGAGACTTGTGTCGGGTTAAAGTCCAGACTCAAGACAGTCAAGACAAGTCCAAGTCAGACTTCAAATTGTAGAGACAAGATTCAAGTCAGTCCGGACAAATCTAAGTTGAGTTTAAAGTCATTTGAGACAAATCTGACGTCCAAGAGAGACGATAACAATTAAGTCAGTCAAACAAGTCCAGTTCAGTTGAGACAAGTCTCAAGTCAGTCCAGCCAACCCTAACCCTAACCCTAACCCTTGTTAAGTCAGTTGACTTAACAGTTGCAAGAGCAAGTCAGTACAGACAAGAACAAGTCAGTCAGCACAGGTTTGGTCCTGTCTTGACTGACTTAAAATTTTTCAACCGTTGGACTGACTTGACACAATTTGCAGTCAAGACAAGTCCAAGTCAGTCGAGGGAACTCTTAGTGGAGTCTCAAGTCAGTTGAGAAAAAATCAAGTCAAATGAGACAGGTCCAAGGTGGTCCCAAGTCAGTCGGAACAAGTCCAAGTTAGTTAATAAGAGTTTAAGTTGAGTCTCAAGTCAGTCAAAACAAGCTGAATCTAAATTTAGTTGAGACAAGTTCCAAGTCAGTGGAGACATGTTTAAAAAAGTCAAGACAAGTTGAGTCTCACATCAAGTCTCAAGGTCTTGCGACTCCAAGTCTCCAAAGTATTTCGCAAAACAGTGGGAAGTATTTGAGTCTGTGAGTGCTGACTATTAAACTGAAGGACATTTGAACATTTTTATTTCCAGGGTTAAAATACGTCTGTCAGGAGTCAAGTCAATGTTGTGATTTAAGTCAGATTCGAGTCCAAGTCTCTAGTCTACAGCTTTGGGTCAGTTGAAAAATGCAGACAAAGACATTAATTCTCTGTTTGGCTAATATAAAACTCTCAGCCACAGTCACAGAACTTAAACCACTATGACAACCAGAAATACAGATTTCCTACAGAACACAGTGTCCTGAATTTAGCACAGCTGATACCTCCTGGTCCTCCTTCTCCTCTTTTATTGTGACTCTCCGAAGTTCAGATGTGAGGTCAAACAGCTCCAAACGCAGCTAAAACATCAGAACACACACACAGCGTTTCATCTTAAATCCAGTTATTAGTCTGTTCCCTTAACTGGTCTGTTGGTTCAGATCATATCCTTAAGGCATTCTTGGACTGCTATTATTCAACCTGTACATGATCCCTCCAGGTCAAATCATACATGACAGTAAGACTGTTTAACACTCTACGCAGACAACACTCTGTGCTTACAGCAAATAAATAACTGGGCTCAATCAAAGAGAAAGATTACCTTTAATTGGTTACAAACACATACAAATGTATCCAGAAACAACCTGTTGTTGGTGTTGAGAGCTGCTGCGTGTTTGAGTCTTACGTTGTTTTTGGGTTTCAGCGACCATCTCTGCAGCAGAGCCGCTGAATCCAGATCTGACTCTTCTGTCAGACTCAGACCTCCTCTCACATCTGAAGACACAGGAAGTACAATTATTACCTCATCACTGTGACCTCACTCTTTCTATATGTGGTTGTTTATTACATCACCTGTAGCTCTCCTCTGATTGGCTGTGTCCTTCTTCACCCTCTCTGCAGGTAAAGTCCCACCCCTCTTCTTCTTCTTCTCCTTCCTGTTTCCAGAGAACACCGCCCTCCACAGGGCTCTGGCCCCGCCCCCCTCCACCTCCACCTGTCTGGGAGGCGGAGCCTCTCTGAGCCCTTTCAGCTGTAGGAAGAGAGCCCCACCCTGCAGATGGGGGAGGAGAAGGCGAGGGGGGAGGCTGTGGGCTCCCCTATGTCTCCTCCCGCACCTCACCCCCCCGGAATCCGTCTCCTCTGAATCCCCCCTATCATTATCTGGCTCCGCCCCCCTCTCCTGAAGAAGGAGGGGCTTCTTCTTTGGGAGTTCAGGGTTGATGTCATCGAACGGGCCCCGCCCTCCAACAGGTTCCCAGGGGACCTGCCTCTGAGCAGCTGTTTCCATGACGATGAGAGGTGTGAGCTGCGTGGGCAGAGCTGTGTCTCTGTCGTCGTCGGAGGCAGAGTCAGGCGTGGTGATGAAGGAGGCCGTGGAGGGTGTGTTGGCGGGGGGCGGAGTCTCCGATGGAGGTGCGGAGGAGGTGATGCAGGGCAGCAAGCTGGAGGCGGAGTCAGGCTCCAGAGGTCTGTCACAGTGTGTGATGTCACTTCCTGCTGCAGAGGAGACGCTCTGTGAGACGAGAGAAAACTCCTCCTCTGAGGGGAGCCAGAGAGGGAGGGAGGGGGGAGGGTCAGGGAGGGAGGGAGGAAAGAAAAGGAAGTCAGTTCCTCTCACTAACAATTACTAAAGAGTAAAAAGTGAACTTGTAAATCAAGCTGCTTACAGTTCATACTGGAAATCCTGATTTTTAGTCCAAAAACACTGGATCCTACATTTCCCATAATGCAACTGGGTAGTGTCTTTCATTAGAGCAATTAGAGCCTTGAAGTTCATCTAAATTTTATGTTTTTATCAATGTAGTTTGGTTAGTCTGGATTCTACCTGTCTCACCCTCTAACAGGAGCCACAGGCCAGAGTGTCGCTCCATGTTCCAGGGGCTGTACTCCCCCTCTGCCAGCAGGGGGAGACACAACACGACATCAAATATACACAACACGACATCACAACACAACTTCACAACAGCACAACACTAAATATACACAACATGACATCACAACAACACTAAATATACACAAGACAACACTAAACATATGCACAATACAATACACACACAAAACAATAAATAAACTGAGACTAACCGTCACTGGACTCCACCTCGCTGCCTCCCTCCTCTTCGTCGTTGTCCTCCCCCTCCTCCTCCTCCTCCTCCTCGTCCTCCTCCTCCTCGTCCTCCTCCTCGTCCTCCTCCTCCTCCTCGTGTCTCAGTTGGAGCTGCAGAGTTTCCCTCCATGAATCTTTCGCCTCCTCTGAAGTCACTTGATGTCGTATGCTGTCCTCCTCTTCCTCTTCCTCCATCTCTGACTCTGAACTGAAAACACAAACAAACTTAAGTTTTTCCCTGAAGAGGAGGAGGAGGCCACAGATGTATGGAGGACCATTACTGACAGCAAAATAAACTGATTAAAACTTATGAATGCAGTCAGAATTTGGATTTATATTTTGTTAAACTATCTTATAATTCTAACATAAAAAGTCATTCTTTACATTAAAATCATAACTGTGATGTTAAAAGTCAGAAATTCGTCTTAAAATGTTACTTTTAAACTCATAATTTTGACTTCATTTTTAAAAAGTCAATTTGGACTTTAAGTATCTTGTATTTTAACTTGAAAAGTCAAACTGTTGAGTGCAAAGTTAAAGTCTGGGTATAAAGAATAATAACAGCGTATCTTTTCCTGGCGGTAAAGAACTTCCATACTGAGTAGACTCTGACCTGTGGTGGAGCTCGTCGTCCAGGCTCAGGTTGAACCGGTTCAGGGTCTCCTCAGAGACCTCTTCGGGCTCCTCCAGCAGCTCCGTCTCCACCTTCGTCGAGCTCCGGCGGTAGTTTTCTAGCTCTATCCTCTCAGGCGTCGCCGCCATCACAGAAACAGCTGCAAACACACCAACACAGCCACACACACACACAGCCACACACAGAAACACACACACACTAAAGCCCACATTGATTCCAGTTTAAGGAGCACGCTCAGTGTGAACAGGTATGAAGACTGAAACGATGACGCAGGTGAAGTGAACTCACCTGAGGAGCGCCGTCGGTCAGCAGAGATTAGAGAGTCTGCAGAGGAGAGCGACACAGCCGAGGATGCCTGAGAAGACAACAAACACACGGATCCTAAACTGCTCAAATATTCATCATTTCAAATATAAGGAGCAGAAACCAGAGAAGCCTGCAGGAAACTCCTGCAGAGTCACAGTCACTGAGCAGACATGTGTGTGTGTGTGTGTGTGTGTGTGTGTGTGTGTGTGTATTTATTGATCTGAGTTTATAATCACATTTTTTACTTTCAGTTCAACCAGCTGGTAACTGCCCACAACACCCTGGCAACCAAAAAATCATAGCAACAACCTGGGATCTCCTAGTGACCACCTGCTGACCTCGTAACCACTAGGAACATCATATCACCATAGCAACCACATAGATACACCTTAGCAACCACACAGAAACATCTTAGCAACCATGCAGAAACATCATAGAGGTACTCAGATCCTGGACCAGAAGGTAATTATTATATGTTATATTTGAACTCCTGCAGCCTGTGAACCATCAGCTAGTTTAACTGTCACAAGTTGTGTAAATTACATCGTGTTGAGTTGAACCTTTGTATCCATCCTGTATATATTATACAATATTTAAACCTTTAGACAAAACACTTCTTACTATGGATGCTCGTTGTGAAACAGCTCTGTCACACGGCGGTGGCGGCGGCCTCTTCTTCACAGTCGAAGCGCTCAGACGAGAGTCGTAGTGATGAAGACAGTAAAACGTCCCTGAGACAAACAAAAACAGAAACAACACGTTAAAAACAAGAGCAGCAAACTGTGCTCACTGAACTCATCTTGTTTTTATACCAACATTCAAACGAACTCCCGCCTCACACTTCAAACTCTGGCCATGTGACCACTCTGCTCTGATTGGCTGCTGAGCTCCAACACACAATACCAGCTCTGTGGGACCAAAATACACCAACACACACTGGGACAAACAACAGAGATGTGTGGAGGCGACGCTCAAGGCTCCAACTGTTGACTGTTAATATGCACACACACACACACACACGCACACACAGGCACACACACACACGCACACACACACACACTCACACACACACTAAACAGTTGACAGAATCATGAGGTCAGTCAGTGAACTGTGGTGAGCAGCAGTGATCAGTGATTACAGGTGTCTGACAGGTGGTCACATCAACATCACTGACAGCTGATCCAGATTCAGCTGATCCAGATTCAGCTGATCCAGGACTGCAGGAGGTGCTGTTATTAACAGTTATTTCACTTTTACCAGATAAAAAACTTTTATAACATGAAACTATTTATTTGTGGGTTGTTTTACATCTTCAGTAGGAACCAATGGGAGCCAATGACAGACAGGAAGTCAGACAATAATGATAATTATAATATTTATTTGTGTAGCACTTTTAAAAACAGGGTTACAAAGTGCTTCACAAATAAAATGAATAAATACAACACCCACCAAAACAAAACGAAAAACAAATCATCATATTCAAAACAGCATGTTTATGAAAATGAGTTTTCAGTAGCAATTTAAAGAAATCAGCGAGATGAATTTCAGCATCAGAGTATGATGTATGTGGTTCATGGACATCAATAGATGTTCAAATTAGGTCAATTCACCAAAGGAGACGGGAGAGCATTTAAACTCGTTGCTTTGTTTTCCAGCTCCACCTCCTCCTTGGCCCAAGGGCCACGGGTCAGACAGGCGGGAGTAGCGTCTCTGCAGCCCGATGAAGAGTTCCTGCTGTGACGTAAATGATCATATCATGTGCATACAGTGACAACGCCTTTCAGGTCGATCATTTATATACGAGCAGAAGAGCGAAGGGAACTGTGTTGAGCCTTGTGGTTCACACAGGTGAACTAATGAATTTAAACATGACTCTTAAAGCCTGTTAGTGCCTCCATGAATATGTAAATGTACATTGTACACTGCATGTTTACCCAGTATAAATACATAAAAAGACATGGAAAGAGACAGAATACTGCAGCTATGTGAGGTTGAAATTGAACATAAAGAAGCTTTATCCTCAATGTTGAGCGGTTTATGAGCAGTTTATAACAGTCATGTGTTCACGTCCCTCAGGCTGTTATTCTGTTCCAACATAAAGAAGAAGGAAAGACTTACATGAGCGCGTGATCATAAAGACAATAAACAATACGTAAAAAATAGATTAAACCATGAACGCTCATATGGTAGAAACTATGTTGGTTTCTAGATCACATACTGTTCAGAAAGTTAGGCAATGCCTCAGCTGTGATGTTCCTTCGCTCACACTGTTTATACATGAGTACACGTAGACTTAATACTGTCAGTATGTGATGATGCGGGAGCTCCACTGACTCTGCACAAACTTTCCTGCATGTTTCATATCTTTGGACAGAAATACGCTGAATTGTAGTGTTTGTTATTATTCAATTATAAAGTTAAATGTTCCCAAGAAATATTCTCACTTTCTTTTGTTTCCTCGAACCTCTACAGGGGAAGTAAGAGTCCTGTTAGTGACCCAGACACCTTCAGGACTCATCCATTCACTCACTCACTCACTCATTCATTTGGTTTCCATGTATTTCATGTGACCACAGACAGGTAGCTGATGAGTTCATGTAAAACATATTTTACTACCTTTACTTTTTTCTTCCAGAGGGAACACGTTGGTACGCTGGCCAGGTTATTACATTCTTCTTATCTAAATAATTAAAAATAATAGTTGTAGGCAATTAATTATCAAGTTCAATTTCTAAAACCCAACAAATTCAGATCACAACACCAGTTAAAAGTCTCTGGCATTAGAGGTGGAGATGACATTTATAAGAACCACTAACTTGATTGACACCTGTCCCACCACCTTTCACACCTGTAACACCTGTAACACCATCTGACACACCTGTCACACCACCTGTAACACCACCTGTCACAGCTGTAACACCTGACACAATCTGATCTGACTAAAGTGATGCTTAAAGTGTATGAGGATGTAGACAGGTGTGACAAGTGTGTGACACTCACCTGTGTGCTGGTCGAAGGCGTAAGCAGCCAGTTTGAGTGTGTTGCTGCAGTGAAAACACTGGAAACAGCTGCGATGGAAGAAAAAACCTTCTGCACTCAAACGCTCCATCAGATAAACTCTCTTCTGACAGAAGAAACAGACGGCACTGCAGCCTGAGGACTGAGAGACAGACAGGTAGTGAGAGACAGATGGGTACTAAGAGACAGAGACAGAAGGGTAGTGAGAGACAGATCTGGTGTTCAGGTTATTGATACTCTGATGTACTGGGGATCAGGTTATTGATAACTTGGTCATACAGTCCTCATCAGCAGATAAAGTATCATGAGACCTTTAGAAGCTGAACAAATCAAACTCACCGAACTCACTTCCTCCCGACTCTGAATCCGATTGGTGATTTGCTCGGCCAGTGAGCTCACTCCACCAGTGTACATCTGCAGACACTTTAATCAGACAGACAGGCAGACAGGAGGCGTGACACCTCTCCAGGTAAACCAGGAGGCGTGACACCTCTCCGGGTAAACCAGGAGGCGTGACACCTCTCCGGGTAAACCAGGAGGCGTGACACCTCTCTGGGTAAACCAGGAGGCGTGACACCTCTCTGGGTAAACCAGGAGGAGTGACACCTCTCCAGGCCTCTACATGAGTGTTTTCACCAGTTCGCAGCCGTTGGAGCTGACCTGGAGTCAGTCCTTGTTTCTGTCGTGGTTGTTTATTAAAGTCTAAAATAAGGTTTGGTCAGCTGACTGAGGGGAAGTCCGGCTGCTGAGTCAGTTAGTTTGTTGGAGCTGCAGGCTGATCTGAAGTCAGCTCTTCTCCCTTCAATAGAAACTATTCATGTGATTCACAGTAGGGACACTTTGTTATTGATCTGCAGATTGATCACATGAAGCAGCAGCAGCCTGACTGCAGCCTGAGGCGGGGGGGGGGGGGCACTGCTACACAATGCTACACACTAAAACACATGAATACACAACATGACCACACGGGCTCTGTCGGGTCTACGTCACAAACACTAAACACCACCAGTGATACCCAGAATGCACTGCAGCTCTGTACCTTCTCCTGACACTTGATCTTCTCTCTGAATCGAAAACTCATCTGTTCCTGTTGGAGGGTTCGTTTCCTCTGATGAAGCGTTTCCATGGAGACAAACAGGACGACACGCTGACTCAACACTCAAGTACAACTTTAAAAATACTTTCACTGCAGTATTTTCTGTTCCTACTTCTACTTTAATCTACTCCAACTCTACTCTACTCATTGTCTTAGCTGGACTTGGTATAAATGTTGGCCAAAAGTAAGTGGACACCTGAACAGCGTTAATGTCCTCATTCAGTATCATCAACAATTCTGTCCAAATAAATCAATTATATATTTGATGTATTTCACTACTAGAGACATAGATCTCATACATTCATACATCTCATAAATTTCATACATCTCATACATTCATAGATTCATACATTCATAAATCTAATTCATACATTTCATACATTCATACATCTCATACATTCATAAATCTCATTCATACATTCATAGATCTCATACATTCATAGATTCACCCATGAAGGCTCAACAGATGGTCGCCTCGGTGTGTTGGTGCACGTTATTTTTTCTTATTTTGTGTGTAGAAACCGTGTTTTGTTACAGTACTGGGAGCTCTTTCACCAGAAGAGAGCTCATGAACATCAGGGCTACAACCCTTGTGGATTGAATTCCCACTTTCATCGCTTATCCATGGAATTACTGGACATTCTGGACAAAGGTGTCCTCACCTTTGTCCACACAGTGAAACACTGGAGGAGAGGGAACATCGTTACCGGGAATATTCCTTTCCAACGTGCGTTCACTGTGCAACAACTTCAGCTACTGGTGGGGAAAAACAGAGACTTTTCTACATCTTTCGTTCTGTGCTTCACGGAGACGTGGCTGTGTGGATCGATCCCGGACTCGCCACACGGAACTTTCCGGCAAAATGAAAGGTGAAGGAATCTGTTTTTTATACCAACAGTGGCTGGTGCAACGACGTGACAGTGATGCTACAACACTGTTCTCCTGATCTGGAATCATTTATTATCAACTGCAAACCTTTCTACTCCCCCCGTGAGTTTGCTTTATTCATTCTGGTCGGTGTTTACATCCCGCCGCACGTCAATGTGGTGGAAGCCCAGTGCATAATTGCCGACCAGATATTGAGCGTGGAGCGGACAAATCCGGACTCCTTAGTTATTGTCCTTGGGGACTTTAACAAAGGAAATCTCACACATGAACTCCCCAAATACCAACATATTAAGTGCCCCAGCAGAGAGGAGAACACCTTGGATCACTGTTACACCACAGTCAGCAGGGCCCACCACACTGTCCCCCGAGCTCCACTGGGAAACTCTGACCACATCATGGTCCATCTGATTCCTGCATACAGGCAGAAGTTAAAGCTCTGCAAACCTGTGGCGAGGACATCAAAACAGTGGACCAGTGAGGCTGTGGAGGAACTTCAGGCGTGTTTGGACTGTAGTGACTGGGACGTTTTCAGGACTGCCACCAACAGTCTGGATGAGTCCACAGAGGCTGTGACGTCCTACATCAGCTTCTGTGAGGACAGCTGTGTACCATCACGCACCAGGGTGAGTTACAACAACGACAAACCCTGGTTCACAGCCAAACTCAGACAGCTAAGGTCGCAAAAGGAGGAAGCATTCAGGAGTGGAGACAGAGGCAGGTTCAAAGAGGCCAAGTACAAGTTTAGAAAGGAGGTGAGAGGAGCTAAATGACTGTACTCTGAAAAACTCCAACAACAGTTCTCAGCCAACAACTCTGCTTCTGTCTGGAAGGGGCTCAGACAGATCACCAACTACAAACCCAGAGCCCCCCACTCTGCTCACGACTTGCGCCTGGCCAACAACCTGAACGACTTCTACTGTGGTTTTGAAAGACAATGGGACAGTCAGACACCATCCCCCGTGACTCCATGGCCTCTCCACAACTTCACACCTCAGAGGCCCCCTCCCCCCCCTCCACAGTGACACCTCTGTCAATCCTGGAGAGGGACGTTAACAGACTCTTTAAGAAACAAAACTCCTTCAAAGCAGTCGGGCCAGACTCTGTCTCTCCATCCACCCTGAAGCACTGTGCTGACCAGCTGTCTCCGGTGTTCACTCACATCTTCAACACCTCACTGGAGACATGCCACGTACCAGCCTGCTTCAAAACCTCCATCATCATTCCTGTTCCCAAGAAGCCAAGGACCACAAGACTTAATGACTACAGACTCGTCGCCCTGACCTCTGTGGTAATGAAGTCATTTGAGCGCCTTGTGCTATCCCACCTCAAATCCATCACTGACCCGCTCCTGGACCCCCTGCAGTTCGCCTACAGAGCCAACAGGTCTGTAGATGATGCAGTCAACATGGCCCTCCACTTAATCCTCCAGCACCTGGACTCCGCAGGAACCTACGCCAAAATCCTGTTTGTGGATTTCAGCTCTGCCTTCAACACCATCATCCCGGCTCTGCTGCAGGACAAGCTCTCCCAGCTGAGCGTGCCTGACTCCACCTGCAGGTGGATCACAGACTTCCTGTCCGACAGGAGGCAGCAGGTGAAGCTGGGGAAACATGTCTCTGACTCCAGGACAATCAGCACCGGTTCCCCTCAAGGCTGCGTTCTTTCTCCTCTACTCTTCTCCCTGTACACCAACAGCTGCACCTCCAGCCACCAGTCTGTCAAGCTCCTGAAGTTTGCAGACGACACCACCCTCATCGGGCTCATCTCTGGTGGGGATGAGTCTGCCTACAGGGGGGAGATTGACCATCTGGTGACCTGGTGCAGCCAGAACAACTTGGAGCTCAACACTCTCAAGACAGTGGAGATGGTTGTGGACTACAGAAAGGACCCAGCCCCACTCACCCCCATCACCCTGAGAGACTCCCTAGTCAACACTGTGGAGTCTGTCCGCTTCCTGGGCTCCATCATCTCCCAGGACCTCAAGTGGGAGCTGAACATCACCAAGAAAGCACAGCAGAGGATGTACTTTCTGCGGCAGCTGAAGAAATTCAACCTGCCAAATACGATGTTGGTGCACTTCTACACTGCCATCATCGAGTCCATCCTCACCTCCTCCATCACGTCTGGTACGCTGCTGCTACTGCCAAGGACAAGGGCCGACTGCAGAGTATCATTCGCTCCTCAGAGAGGGTGATTGGCTGCAATCTATCATCTCTCCAGGACCTGTACACCTCCAGGACCCGGAGGCATGCAGGGAAGATTGTGGCCGACCCTTCCCACCCCGGACACAAACTGTTTGAGACTCTCCCCTCTGACAGGAGGCTGCGGTCCATCAGGACCAAAACCTCACGCCACAAGAACAGTTTCTTCCCGTCTGCAGCCGGCCTGATCAACAAGGCCTGGGACCCCCACTGACACGGACCCTTATCCCCAAACAGCCACTACGCATTACGTTAAAGCACACTTGTGGACTACAGATCATACTTAAACTGTTACACATTCCCTGGGCAATATTTTGCACATTCCTGCACAGTTTTAGTTTTATTTCCTTCATCTTAAAAATATATATTGCACATATTTAGTAATATTTTTTCATATTCTGTATTGCAAATGATACTTTAGTATTTTAATACTACTTTATATTTATGCTTATGTCGACTTTTGCACTACTTGTCTGTACTTGTTGCGCACCAATACACAATTCAAATTCCTTGTATGTGAAAACCTACATGGCAATGAACCTGATTCTGATTCTGGGCTCATACATTCATACATCTCATACGTTCATATATTCTTATCATCCTGTTGAATGTGACCGTGTTTCCAGACTTTGGTTTGAAGTGTTTTCACGTGTTTGATAAAACTGCTGATACATGTTTGTCATTCTGAATAATTATTATAATTAGAAATGACTTCTATACTTTTAACTTTTACATTTGACTTATTTGTATGTTATCGTCAGAATCACAGTTCATTTCCTACTCTGTTGGTTTCTACTGGTCTCTGCTGGTGTCTATAGGCCTCGCTGGTTTCTACTTAGATCTGCTGATCTCTACTGGTCCCTGCTGGTTTCTACTGGTCTCTGTTGGTCTCTGCTGGTCTCTGCTGCTTTTTACTTGTCTCTGCTGGTCTCTACAGGTCTCTGCTGGTTTCAAATTAGTTCTGCTGGTCTCTGCTGGTCTCTGCTGGTTTCTACTTGTTTCTGCTGGTTTTACTTGTCTCTGCTGGTCTCTGCTGGTCTCTACTGACTACCAGTCTTTACCGGTCTCCATGACGACGTGTGAAGAGGAGCAGCAGCCAGCTGTGGTGATGGGGGGGGGCTGGACAACAGCTCCCCCTGGTGGTAGACATACAGAGTCACATACAGACTTAATATTCAGTCATTGATTATTATTATTCCATTATAAATGTTCCTCTGTGTTTTAACCTGATGTAGTTTAATAATAATATATAATTTATTGATCATTATTGATATTGGATGATGCCACTGAGTTCTTACCTGTCGGTGTAAATCTGCAGCAGCAGAAGAAGAACTCCTGCAGGAAGTGGATCTCTCGTCCAGCTTCGCCTGCAGCTGATTGGCCATCAGACGCACTCTGGAGCAACTGGCCCCGCCCACAAGCACCTCATCATCGCCGTTCCGGTCACATGACTGGAGACAAAACTTTATTTAACAGGAGACATTGAACTGAAGATTGAAACGGATTTCGGTCAGAATCACTGACCTCCTGCTGCTCTCGACACGCTCGACTGGTCTTCCTCCTTTTACCCCGAGCTTCCTTCTGCTGCTGTAGACACACCGCAGGGTTAACAGACAGAATAATACTGATCACTTTTAATAAATACCTATAACATGATCAATCGTCAGAACAAAGAGCTGCAGGAACCTTTGGATTCCTCTTTCGAGACGGACTGAGTCCCAGTCTGCTGAGGAGGGACGCCGGAGTGATGAGAGCTGATCTGAGGTCAGCTGATCTCAGGTCTGCAGGGGGCGGAGCATCTCTGAACAGCTGGTAGAACTGACTCAGGTACATCACCATGGACAGAGAGTCCGGCTCTCCTACAGACAACATCTCGTCCACCGTCATCAAAGGAGAAATCCCAAACTCTCGTTCAGCCACGTCAAAGCCAAGATGAGTGTTTTCCTCCATCGACGACTCGTCCAGAGAGTCAAAGTCCCTGAGGACAGACAGGAAGTCAGACAGACAGACAAAAGAACAGAAGGACAGAAAGTTAGGAAGACAGGAAGTAAGACAGACAGGAAGTCAGGAAAACAGGCAGAAAGACAGGAGAACGGACAAAATGAATAGAAAATGCGTTTTACAACAGATCAGGTCGGTATCGGTGGATCAGGGCACAGAGAGCAAGGCCACTCTTCCAGGAAGTAGTTAGGTCGCTGACGGCAACGCCCCGGTAACCACGTGTCTGCTCCTGACACCAGGTCAGCAGCTCATTGGACTGAGAGAAAGAACCTATCAGAGAGGACGAGTACATGTGATCGATCAGATGGGACGGGACGAGAACATGTGACCGATCGGATGGGGGAGGACGAGAACATGTGATCGATCGGATGGGACGGGACGAGAACATGTGACCGATCGGATGGGACGGGAATAGTACATGTGATCGATCAGATGGGACGGGACGAGTACATGTGATCGATCGGATGGGGGAGGACGAGAACATGTGATCGATCGGATGGGACGGGACGAGAACATGTGACCGATCGGATGGGACGGGAATAGTACATGTGATCGATCAGATGGGACGGGACGAGTACATGTGATCGATCGGATGGGGGAGGACGAGAACATGTGATCGATCGGATGGGACGGGACGAGAACATGTGATCGATCGGATGGGGGAGATGATGCGTCACAGGAAGATAAACTGAACCTTCTCTAAGGAGTCTGGGTGACAGCAGGCGGGTGATGTCACCACAGTCTGGGTTTAGCCCCGCCTCCTCTCCTGTGTCCACCAGGTGTCTCACCTGAAAGGAAAAAACAATCTGTTGTTTCATTGGTCGACTGTGTGTTAACATGTGTTTACGTGTGTGTGTGTGTGTGCGTGTGTGTGTGTGTGTGTGCGTACCTGAGCAGGTGTGATGAGCTGACGGTTGATGTTCAGGTATCTTGTTGTTGGATCAACTGTAAACAGACTGAAGTTCTTCTGAAGATTCTCTGGAGTCGTCTGAGGGAGGAGACGGTACACGCTCTCTCTGACAGACAGACAGGCAGAGCGACAGACAGGCACAGCGACAGACAGGCAGAGAGAGAGACAGGCAGAGAGGCAGAGGGACAGAGAGACAGACAGACAGAGCGACAGAAAGGCAGAGAGACAGACAGGCAGAGCGACAGACAGGCAGAGCGACAGAAAGGCAGAGAGACAGACAGGCAGAGCGACAGACAGGCAGAGAGGCAGACAGACAGGCAGAGAGAGAGACAGACAGAGAGAGAGACAGACAGACAGGCAGAGGGACAGAGAGACAGACAGACAGTTTTGAATCAGCTGTTTCTTAATGTTTTCTTCAATAATGGGATATTGAACATGTAAAACTCTAGAATTAATTTACATCTGAAATAGTTTTGTCCCCAAAAGAAGAAGAATGAAACTACAGACCCCACGGTGCTGTTTAATGTATATCTGATAAATATATACTGTATGTATATACAGTATATATTTATATATAAAAATCTATAAATATATACAGTATATATATATACAGTATATATTTATACTATATGTATATACAGTATCATATATGATGGACTTCTTACTGACCGCTCTGCCAGGACGTCCAGAGGAGATCCTCCCTGAGACCAGCTGCGTATCATCCAGGCTGAATCCAGAGCTGCCAGAAACCCTCGAGCTATCCCCGTCCCCATAGGCCAGAAGGGCTGCAGACAGACAGGAAGACAGGCAGGAAGACAGGCAGGAAGACAGGCAGATGGACATCAACGGTCTGTCTGATTAACAAGGTTAAATATGGATGATAAATTGATGATCATTTTGTATTGATCTTTGCATTGAGTCTTTTTAACCTTTCGTCTAATGTGGAACCTAAAGGTCACAAACAAAAACTGTCTCTCCACCTGTCTCACCCCCAGCAGACACCTGTTTCACCTCCAACAGACACCTGTCTCACCCCCAGCAGACATCTGTCTGATCTCCAACAGACACCTGTCTCACCTCCATCAGACACCTGTCTCACCTCCATCAGATACCTGTCTCAACCCCAGCAGACATCCGTCTCACCCCCAGCAGACACCTGTCTCACCTCCAGCAGACTGTCTCCCACCAGTGTGACCAGCAGCTGGTGTCCGTGGCGTTGGCGGATCATGGCGGCGTTCTCAGATGCATACATGCAGGTAAAGTCGAACATGGCGACATCTGGCTGACCATAGTGATTCATGGCAAAGTCCAAAGATGGCAGCTGGTGATTAGTGCAGAAGTCGGCAGCCTCGCGGGCGTACGCCTGCAATGCATTCTGGTCCACGTTTCCCCGAGAGAGAAGTAGTTCAGTGTCTGCAAAGTCCTGATGGAGGAAGAACAGACATTTTTCTATTAACTCTGATCTCGTGAGTGTTTCGACCCGGACTGGTCTCGGTCTTGTGGGTGCTTTGATCCGGACTGGTCTTGGTCTCGTAGGTGTTTTGACCTGGACTTGGTTGTGACTGTACCGTGTAGTTCTGTTGTGTATCCAGGTGTGTGATCTTACCTGTATAATGACTCCTTTCTCCAACAGACTCTGTTTCTTTGCTGTCATGACAAAGTAGTGAGTGTCATCTTTGTAGTAAACGATGTTCTCCAGATCGATCCCTAAAAGATTCAGATACCGGAACATCAGAACAATGTGGTTATGGCTCAGCACATTAAACCAGATGTGATTCATATTTCGTACCAGTTTCCTGACGTAGTTCCTGGAAGAACCTCTGGTTGAAGATGAAAGCCACTCCGCTGATCTCTTCCACTTTGGCCTCAGCTGTGGTGTTTCTGTTCTTAAAGTTTGCTGTGACAGCAATGGCCAACTTCCCTCTGAACTCTTTACGCCTGAAACCTTTTAAAGAATTTTAAGGCCGCAAATAAAAGATATTAAGAATAAAGTTTAATTATTTTAAAAAGGAAACCTTGCAATATTTTAAAAATTAAGTTGTACAGTTTTATTAGAGAAAGTACAAATATTACCACAAAACCTAGCATGTCAAGAAAAAGTTGTAATATTACCAGAGAATACCCTGAAAGATCCTCTATTTACCTAAATTAAAGGGTTTATCTTGTATGGTGGCCTTTGTAGGACATATCAGACTCAGCTCGTCAGGCTCAGCTCTACACTGTCAGACTGAGCTGTATTTTGAGCTTAATGCACGCTAACTTTTGAGAATGCTGGCGAGGATTTATTTCAGAATACAACAGAGCCTGATGGAGAACTCAGACCCAGACTCTTGGGTCCTGGTTCAGTTTTCATGTGTCGAAGCTGAACTTGATGTAATATTTAGCATGATAAATTCAGTCTGATGGAGAACTTAAACTTAGCTCTAGAACATCAGGCTTGACTCAACTTTAATTAGACTCAACTTTACTTTGTAGTCTGTTCTAGACTTCAGGCTAAAGGTGGAGTCAGACTCTTGAGTCTCGGCTCTGCTTTCATTAGACTAAGCTCGACTCTGACAGATTCAGATTCAGTTGGTGTACCTGGAAGTGTGTTCCTGCGTCCATCTGCTCCAATGATGACATCAAACTCCAGCTGATTGACAGGGTGAGACTTTGGACTCACTTCCATCCTCCAGCCCACCTCTGCAAAGGTAGACAGGTAGACAAACAGGTAAACAGGCTTCAATTTTATCTGGATCAACAACTCCTTTCAGCAATTCCATTTTAACTGGTAATTCAACTTCTTTCTGTATTTGTATTTTGCCACTTCAAATGTTTCAAATGTTCAACAACAAATACGCTTCAGTTTCCTTCAGGAAATGTTCCTTTCCTAGTTATAATGACAACCAATTACAAAAACGAGCCTGTTTATTAAACGTAGTTCTCACTGTGTCTTTGCTGATCTTCTGGCGGCTCCACTAGGTTTTTAAACTCCACGTTGACATGAACTTCGACCCCCAGCAGTAAAGCGACCTTTAGCAAGACCAGCTGCAGCTGACGGATACCTGCAGACAGGAAACAGGTGGTGCTGATTGGAGGATCCGGCTGTTCTGATTAGACAGGTGTAACAAATCACAGACTCACTGATGTGGTCGATGGAACCGCCGCAGAACTTTCCATAGAACTTTTTGGCCCCGAGGCCCCGCAGGTCATGGATGGTGAAGGGCCACAGGTGGAGCACGTTGTTCCTAGAAAACGAGTCTCTCTTCTCCAGCAGCACCACCCGAGCTCCCATAAAGCTCAGCTCCACCGCCGTCCTCAGACCGCAGGGCCCCGCCCCGATGATCACACACTGACCAATCAGAGAGAGAGAGAAGACATAACTGACCAATCAGAGACCCTCAAGTCAAGTCAAGACACTTGAAAGCCTAGCCTCCAGTCTGCCTGGAGTTAGCCTTGAAATAGCACAAGGCTAAAGAGTTGTCTGTTTCCTCGTAACCTTAACAAGACCCTTGAGGCTAAACTGGATGAACTTTCTAAGGCTACACTTGAATTACCCCATTAGTGTGCTTTGACTTCATCTCGATCATGATATAAACAGCACCTGAACCTCCATCTGAAGTCAACCTCTTGTCCACTCAGGATGTGAGTGCTTCTGATTAATTCGCCAAAGATTCTTCTGATGATTTGATATCTGACCCCTCAGGGATGAACGATATCTTCAAATCTTTTTACTCTTTTTAATGCTGTACAAGTCAGTGTTGCCATCAGATACTGCCAACATGACCCAGGTTTTGATGAATTGGGGACTTTTGATGAATTGGGGCGTTTGAATTCCTCTCCCATTTTCCTAAATTTCTTGCTCTCCCAAACCTCCCCGGGATGATCTAACCTCACCACCCCGACAGAGGGCAGCCATTTCCCACTCAACTACTCATCGGTTATGTCGCTGGATTCACCTTCTACAAACAACACAAAGCTGCTTGACTTAAAGGTAAAAGTATTCTCTTTGAAGTGGCAACTGTTTATATCATTACTCAATGCCCTGCCACTGACTCTACGTTGTCAGCAAGCTATTTGCAATTTTATTCTACTTACTCATTTATTCATTTTAATTCTTCTTCCCCAAACCATCCCACTAAGTCTGAGCCTCCCCGCTTATTGTGGGTCTGGGTATCATTGTACGGGTGATGATTCTATGATTTGTTATTATTTCATATCTATTTTTACTTTGACCACTTTCTCTCCTGTTACAGGCTGTGGGTGGGGGTTGCTCGGGGCTGTTTGTAATGTACTGTAACTATGTAAATGAAAACTATACATATTATATAACTATGTATATAAGAACATACAGTGGTGTTGCTGCAGACTCGGGCCCTCAGGTACTCCTGCTGTGCGGCCCTTCGGTCCAGTTTGGCCCACAGAGCGTTGGCCCTCCAATAGTTGAGGCGCCGTTTGATTGGCCCGTACAGCGGCCTCTCGGCAGCGCTGCGGTCCAGCTGCAGATGTTCACACAGCTGGCCGAAGGACGACAGCGCCGCCCTGCAGGTCGATGCTGACACAAACTCGTCAAACAGCTCCTGAGCTCGGCATTCTGGGTACGACTCATCTCCCATGGCGACCCCCGAGGCTGCAGGGCACCATGGGAAGGATGTCACCTGCTGATGATGTCACTGCCAGACTCCAGCTCGCCCTTGAGAAGATTCAACCTGAAACTGAACAAGTCATTGTTAAAGTACATTTACTAAAGTACTGGCTCAGGCTACATGCTGGGTTCATCGTGACAGCAGTTTATTTCCTGTGTTCTGGAAACTGGTTTCATGTTTTAATGGATGAATAACTTTTTTGAGGTACTTTTTACTTTCTTTTCTGATTCAGATTTTACAATAAAAACACTGGATGCAGTGTTATCCAGTGTTACAGATGAAATCGTTCACACAGTATGTCACAGTGTGACAGTTAGTGAGGCTGCTGGATGAAGTCCAGGCGTCCTGCTGAGACTTAAAGCTCCACAGATTCATTGCGTCAGTTAAACCACATCCCTTCTGTCCACGGTGGTGCAGGTTTCTCCTGCACTTAACAACTATTTTGAATTACTTTTACTTTGTTTCATTAATTGAATATTTTCATCTCACAATACTTTATACTACTAGAGAATATTGTACTTTTAACTGCAGACAGTAATTTAATGGCTGGAGTTATTAGTTTGATCTAATTGTTTTTGATGATCCACTGATAAATTTGATGATGATGCACACACTGTAGTGACAATGAGAAGTTACAACATGAAACATAGTAAGCACATGTATTTTCTTATTATGTACTTTGCAAATGTTATTATTTTCTGTTATCGTATTAAATTACATTTATTATCTTATATTAAAGATGATATCATTATGTCAGTATGCATGAGTACTTTTACTTTTGAGACTCAAAGTATATTTTGGTGATAATACTTGTTTACGTGATACTGAAGTAAAGGATGTGCTGCAGGACTACTGGACCTGTAATAATGTTTCACCTGAACAGGTCGTTTTTCAGTCTTCAGCACTTTAAATATCATTCAGTCAAAACATTCCTCAGTCATGACCTTTGACCTCAGAAACAGCAGCTGATAAATAATATTTAATAATATAAGATTTGGAGACAATCAGTGACAACTGATCAAAGTTTCAGCTGCAGCTTTAAACATCACACGGTGTCATAATGATGTCACTGTGTTCAGGTCACATGACCCGCATGTTTATCTGTGTGTGTGTGTGTAGTGTTAACACAGTCAGACTGAATAGAAACAAAGAGGCTCATACAGAACAGATCCATCAGTACCAAGCGCCAACACACACACACGCACACACACATGCACTAACACACACGCACACACACGTACACTAACACCCACATGCACACACACACACACACACACACACACACACACACACTACAAGACATTTCCTGAAACCAACTCTAATAATTTACAAATGCACTATGATAATTTGTTCAGCGGGTTTACTTGCAGTTAATTAATTCATTAATAATCAATAATTAACAGCTGGACATGAAATAACGTCAGAAACAAAACTGTTCTGAGAACATAAAAGTCACTCGAGCAAATAAATCAAACCAATAAACAGTAAAAACAACTGAAAATCAATAAATATAATCTCCCTGTGAATGCAGAAAGGTGGAAGAGTCACCTGTCTGCTAATAAACACACACACACACAGTTATAATGTATAAATGTGTTCAATGAATCAGTGTGAACTCACATCTCAGAGATCCGTTCTCCATCTTCAGCTGCTGCCAGTGAGCGTCTAAATCCACTTTAATCACACACACACACACACACACACACACAGTGTGTGAGGTCAGTGGGCAGCAGACTCCGCCCCCTCAGGACAGACAGTAATCTGTAATCTGTGGGTGTGTCTGAGCTAACCAGATTAACACGAGGAGATCAGGAGCCACAGATCACCTTCATCTTCATCATCGTGGTCTACAGACGCAGCAGCGCCACCGTCAGGCCATCAGAGGAAGTTGTCAATATGTGAACAGAACGTGGACATTTCTGCTTCTGTCCACTATGAACTTAGAAAGTGAAATATGCTCTTGGCTGTGTTTCAGAGGAGTTTACAGTAATTCAGTTATTTAAAGTTTTATAGTTTCAGACATTTAGGTTTTGGTAAGGTGAAATCTTATTTCTGACTATATGATATAAATGTTATGTTACAATTCTATAATCACAATTCTGTTTGTGTTTTCAGTCTCAGTGTTGTTGCTGTTGAAAAAAGATTGATCAGCTTTTGGATTAAATATAATACAAGATAATATCTTGTAAATTACAGACATAAGATCTCCAAACATACTTTAATGACACATTTACATTAAACACATTTTTAATGCTCACAGAAATAAATGAAAAAGAAAAACAAGGATCAGTCCTCCTCGTGGCTGCTGGGTGGCTCCCTCTAGTGTCCAATGGTGATCATTGCAACAATATTTCACTTAAGGAGAGACATGTAATTGAAATGGTTCAAACTAGTCATGTGATTCCAATATACTAAAACGTCTAACCCCACAATTTAATTAAACTGAAATTTAAAAAAGTGCAATAAGTAAAGTTTTTAACTGTACAAAACGTTTTAATAATGTGATCTCTGAAGCTCAAACAGCAGCGTTCACTGACTCTAATTAACCAGCTTTCATTCCAAAAATTCAGAAAACTGAATTTACTTCAGATTGTTGATGAAGGCACAGGAACAGCTGATATCAGTAACATATTTATTATCTTCTTATTTCAGATGTAACAACGATAAAATGACAAAGGAGACGTCATCAGGAGCTTTGCTGAAAAGAAGCAATAAATAAAATGAAAATAAAGTTGAGTAAAGTTAAATAAAGTTTGCACAATGTGTAAACAGTGATGTGTTCCTCACCAGCAGAGCTCGCCCTTTAGTTTCTATAGGCAGCAGAAAGTTTCCCAGAGCGCAGACCACACAGGCCACAGCGAACGGACTGAGGGCCAGAATCACGGACTGAGACATCAGCACCTGAAGTACACGCACAGTAATGTCACACCTGGACGGCAGAAACACCTGAAAAACAGGACACTGAACCCACCTGAGCGATGAACGGAGCGATCATTCCTCCGATCCGACTGAATGACGTACAGAAGCCCATCCCCAGAGACCGAGCCGCAGTGGGATACACCTGAGAGACAAAAACCACCTGTTACCTGAGATCTGGATCAGTAAAAAACAGAGACAAAAACCACCTGTTATACAATTATAATAAAAACCTCCACCTAAACCAGCAGAGTCTGGACGTACCTCAGCGGTGTAAATATAAACCACATTAAAGTTCATGGACACCAGAGACCGGAGCAGGAACAGCAACACAGTGAATCCAAACCTTGAGAGAAAAACAGGGACAGACAGTCTTCATAAACAGACTGGAAGACCTCATAAACCGGGACCCAGTCTGACTGGAGGTCCCTATAAACCTGGACCCAGTCTGACTGGAGGACTTCATGGACCTGGACCCAGTCTGACTGGAGGACTTCATGGACCTGGACCCAGTCAGACTATAACAGCAGACAGAGAAGAAGAGTCTCTGAGGTTCTTACATGGTGGTGCAGATGTTGAGCATCATGAACAAAATGGCCGACACCAGCTGCAGCACCATCAGACTCATCTTCCGCCCGAACACGTTCAGCAGACAGATGTTTACCGGGACCACTGAGGGGACAGAGGAGGATCAGATGGTCGGTGGACTAACACAGTGAAGTTTATCCTGGTGTTACTGAACCTAAAGGGTTAATTGTCTGTACGGTGGCCTGTTCAGGACACCTCTCACCGTCTGCTGGGCTCTGAGGTGAATAAAGATTCCAGAAAAGCTAACGTGCTAACATTTGGCCAACATATCGGCTGTATTCCTTTTGTGTGAAAACTACCCGATTCTGATTCTGAATTTAAAGTGAGTATTTCTAAACCCTGTCAGTCTTCTGCCTGTGTGTCTAAAACCTGATGAAACTCGACATGTTTGTTAAGCTCAGGTCTTGACCTCAGTCCTGGACTTACGTGCCACCTCTCCCAGGCAGCTGATGAGCAGCGTCTGGTAGTCTCCATATCCAAAGGGGATGCAGTAACACAGTCCGTCCTCATGGCGGTGTTTGACCCGATGCTCTTGATCTGCATCCGTCACACACAACAAGTTTTTCTCCAACAGCTCCGAACTGCTCAGCACCGAGCCGTAGTACGCGAAGGACGCCACGAACCTGACAGGTCAAAGAGTCAGAAAGGAACCCAGTGAAACCTGAACCCGGATCTATCGGACTGAAGATCAAGCATTTTACTCCTGCAGCACACTTACAGTAAAAGCTTGATTTGAACTTTTGACAGGAGGCATATCACTTGTTTTATTATATTTGTATATGGTGAAAACAAGAATAAATTTGAGGTTTCTCGTCCACCAGCAGCAGAATTTATTTTACTTTTCTTCTTGTTTCCATTTCACACAGTTTCCTATTACTATATCACTATTTACACGCTACAAATATATTAAGTTGTTTTTCATTTTAACATGTTAATTTCTACTGAGGATATCAGGGATTTTACACAAATAAAATAAAACTCTTAAACATTTAAATCACATGTTTTTTCAAAAAAGTACATCTTGAATAAAAAGTCTGTATTTTCTTTAAAGAATAAAGAATCAGGCAGATGTGGGGTAAGTCCTTGTCTCTGATTGGCTGTTCCTGCTCTTCTACTAATAAGTCGGCTCCTTTTTATTGAACTCTTAGTGTCATTCTGGAATAAATATGGTTCTTGGTTTGAACAGATCTGACCTAATCCTCTCAGTGCTGGGTTTTACATACAGGGCAGAAGAATAAATTTAAAATTAAAGACCAACAAAACAACCAAAAATAGGTTTTCTAAAGTAATAGAGACGCCTTTTAATATTAAACAATTGTTAAACAGTTAATGTAAATCTCTCTGATGACCATTGAACTCTGAGCTTCATTGCCTTGTCTACAAAAGTACTTGTGGCGTCCCTCAGGGCTCGATTCCGGATCCTATTCTCTTATCTATTTACAAGTTTCCCCTTGGTAACATTATGAACCGATAACACAGATGTCCGTTATATCTTCCTGTCAACAGACTGATGCCAAAAATCTGGGCAGCCTAAACGAGTGAAAACTTTGACTTATGTACCAAGCTGTCTGCTGGGGTCCTGGTTGGGAGTCATTTTTGATCAAAATCTTAACTTCAAAGCAAGTACAAGAGATATTTTGTGCAGTCAGTCTGGAGAAAGTTCTTCATGCCTTCATCACATCTTGATTACTGTAACTTTTATATTTATTACTCAGTCAAAAAGCACTAAGGGTGCCCTGGTGGCCTGAGGGATTAAGGCACCAGTCATAAACCACGACTTTCCTGGATCCGGTCTGGATGGGGACCTTTGTTCCATATGCTGTTAAAGAGTCATTTAAAAAAGCACAACATCATTAGCAGTGTAGCAGTGAGGACAAGCAGAGACGTTACCATGTGTACCAGAGCAGCAAAGACGTCCTCCTGAATGTTGGACTGAGCAGAATCCTCCAACTGCCTCTCTCGTTCTGAAACACATCACATGACCTCGCCTGCATTAAACTGAATCTACAAGACAACAGGTAAACAGCAAGGAAGTGTTGAGTTAAGACAGGAACAGGTCAGAAACTTCCCTCTGCAATCAATAACGGTTTATCTAACGGTCTTTTTACTTAAATATAAGCCAACAAGGCCTGTCTCTGTTTCAAGGACTCCTGAAGTCATTAGTCAACTTATTGTGGACTAAAGTGAGTTCAGGCCTGACTGTGGACCAGAGTGAACGTACCACAGTCGGCTCCACCAGCCGTCCTGGAGGAAGCGAAGCTCGGTTCATTTTAGCGATTTGTTGCAGAGTTTCAACAGCAGCCTGAACGTTTCCTGCTGACACGTTATAACGAGCCGATTCAGGAATAAACTGGTGGATGGAGACAGGGAGACAGACAGAGAGGGAGACAGACAGAGACACAGGGAGACAGACAGACAGAGAGACAGACAGAGACACAGGGAGACAGACGGGGAGATAGACAGGGAGACAGACATAGAGCGGACAGACAGGGAGACAGACAGGGAGGGAGACAGAGACACATGGAGACAGACAGAGAGGGAGACAGACAGGGAGACAGACAGAGAGACAGGGAGACAGACAAGGAGACAGACAGAGACACAGGGAGACAGGGAGGGAGACAGACAGGGAGACAGACAGACAGGAGTCAGTTCAACCAAAGGAGACAGACAGAACCAGAGGACAAAGTCTTTTCAGTCTCGATGTATTCTGTAATAAATATCTTTGTGTTTCAGCATAGAGATTTAAAGCAACACTTCAGCTTCTCTCAGTGTTCAAACTTTAAATAAACTACATCTGACATCTGCTTTCAGTTTTTACACTTCGACTTCTCACAGTGAGTTTAAACTTTAAATAAACTACATCTGACTTCAGCTTCACTCAGCAGCTACGTGTCACCTTGAAGAGGAAGATGAGGATGAGACTGGGGGCCACAGAGATCCGAATCATCCACCTCCAGCCCAGAGAAGGAACCACCAACATCCCCAGTATGATGATCAGCATGGAGCCTGCCATCCAGAAGATCTGACAGAGACAGAGAGCATGCTGGGAGATCTCAACTGATGACATCACACATAAGACAGGGACTCAGGTGAGTTTGAGAACACCTGAAACTCAAACTGTATTATCACACGTCCTTTCGGGTGAGAGAGAGGAAATCTATGGGGTGCATCTTGTTCCATTGTTGATGACCTTGAATGTATTTTTGGTGGATTTGGCTGATTCAGAATCTTTGTGATCTGCTTCAGGGCCGTCACACATAATATATTAAAAAAGATGTTGGCCAATTTTATTATTCCCAGTAAATTAATGCTTATATTAGTATTTCTTTAATTTTAGAGGGCTAAAAGGGTTTCAATACTGAATAGGTAAAGAAATTGCAGGTATAGTTTGCTGCTTGTTCCACACATCCTCTCCAGGAAGTAGTCCCTGCTGGGGGGTAACATTCCCGTACTTACATGGTGTAATAAAAGATCTTGTGCTCACTTTCAGCTAATTCCCTCCAACATTTTCATTGTGATGTCTTAAAGTTTCTGCGGAAGGAGTCTTTCCATTCTTCTACTGATATGTTCATTTCTAGTTCTCTTCCCACTTCTCATTTACTTTATTATTTTCAACAGTGGTGAGCTTTTGTAATATTTTATAGATATCTGAAAGATTTTCTTTAGCTTGATTTCTGTTCTGAATCAGGTATTGTATTAAATCATTTTTTTAATGAGCTTCTCACCTGTAAATACTGAATGAAATGTTTTTGGTCCAACTCATATTTGGAGGCTTTCCCTTCAAATTAATGGATTGTGCGTTTTATAAGTAATTGAGAAAATGTTACTAACCCCTTACTAGCCCAACAATCTAAGATTGTATCAGCTCTTTTTGGAGTAGAGTCATAATTTCTCTAAGATGAACATTCACTATTTATTTTTAGGGTTTTGTATATATGTTTCCGTATTTGCGATACATTGGCTCTGCCCTGTGTGTATTTTCCATGTTGCTTTCCCTAGGAATGGTAATGTCCCAACCGATGTTGTTACCATTTCGTATTTTATATTGATCCATTTGGCCTCTGTTTTCCATTCATCCACTTCATTATTGTGAGAATTTGTGTTGCATAAAAGTAATTCTGTAATTTAGAACACCTAACCCTCCTTCTTCTTTCTGTTGTAGTAAGGCTTTAAAATAGATTCTCTGGCTTTCGTTATTCCAAATAAAATTCCAAGAAAAAATGTTACTCCATTATTCGCATAAAGTGCTAATTTATGTGTTTCTTTTCCTGACTGTATCCCCTTTATATCTACATTTTGTCCAACTGCTACTGCTGGCACTTCAATATATATAGCAAATAAGAGCGGGGAGAGAGGGTCTCCCTGCCTGCTCCCTCTTTGTATTGTGAATCTTCTTGACACTGTACCATTCGTTTTCACTCTGGACATCCGATTACTATAAATTGCTTTTAACCATGAGCTAAGTTTCTTGTCTTTACCAAAGCTGTTAAAAATCTCAAACATAAAGAGCCAACTCACTAAGTCAGAGGCCTTCTCTCTCTAATGTTATCAACAATAGGTCTTCATTTTGCTTTTGAGCATAATCAAATAAGTTTATTGTTGCCTATCAGCCAAAAGCCTTCCTGGTATAAACCCACACTGCTCTGTGTCTACTATGTCTGTAATAATGTGTTTTAATCTATTGGCTAATATTGCTGATATTATTTTATAGTCTGAGTTGAGCAGCGATATGGGAGCGGCCCTTCTTTATGGATAAGTAATAAGTTATATAGCATCTCCCTGTATCTAATGCATAACTGCATGCTTTTAATAATAAGGGAGTTATTTGGTTTCTAAATGTTTTATAAAATTTGTTTGTAAATCGTCATCTCCTGGAGATTCTCCTGCTTTCAGCCCCTGTATTTCCTCTTCAGAGATTTCTTTTCCTGTAGCACTCTGGGTAGTCTAAGGGCACTCAAATATGTCTTCATTTGATCTCTGTCCCGTTACTTCATTTCTGTATAAAGTTTCGTCGTAGTTTGCACTCTTTTCTGCATCTCTTCTTTATCCATTATTATTTCTGACTGATCTGTTTTTAATTTTGTAATACAAGCTTTGAATTAAAGACTCAGTCAGCATGAAGTGATGAAGTAAAGACTCACAGTAGCCAGAGGCAGCAGGTAGGGTCGATGCTTCGCAGGGATGAACTCTGTCTTCAACACGAACCTGAAACAAGCTGCACGTCACGTGTGTGTTACTGTGTGTGTGTGTGTGTGTTACTGTGTGTGTTGCTGTGTGTGTTGCTGTGTGTTACTGTGTGTGTGTGTGTGTGTGCGTGCACTGACCCCTGTGACACCCCCGCCACCCCACAGCCCACCATGCTGCGCAGGAAGATGAACCAACCGTACGAAGGAGCAAATGAGGTGAGAAGACTGAAGTAGGCGCTCCACACGAAGCCCCCAAACACCACCTGGTTACACACAGACACACACACGCACACACACACATAAATATATACACATATCACAACAATACAGAAAAACACACAGGCATCCAATCAGAGAACAGATTCATGTTAAATATTATCTGCAGTGTAAATATAATACATTTAGAATCTAGTATATATATTATATATCTTATATAATAATACATATATAACATATATATTAATACATAAAACATTAATAAAACATATATAACATAATATATGAAATGTTTTTGTGACCTTCCAGCGTCCGTATCTGTCAGCGATGTATCCTCCTAAAACTCCACAAACCATGAAGCCAAGAAACACCATCTGAGACAAAACACTGCAGTCAGTACTACAGTACTACTGAACTACAGTAATACAGAACTACAGAACTACAAAACTACAGAACTACAGTACTACAGTATTACTGAACTACAGTACCACAGTACCACAGAAGCTACAGCATTGTAATCCCTGAATTGGTGAATTGAAAGAAGAATACATAAGTTGTGACTCACTGTGGAGACGAGAGCGACCTGCCAGTCGTCCAGTCGCCACTCGCATCGAATCTCAGGAGAAACTACAGCCAGCAGCATGATCTCCATCGCCTCCACTATCTGCAGTACACACACATACATCTGTCTGTATGCATGCACAGACTGTATATATCTACACATACATGAATACACACACATACAGTTTATTATTTCGTATATCAGTAAATATTCCTCTGTTTTTCTCTATAAATCTGCTTTTTATAGATCTGATCAATAAAACTGTTTCTTTTATCTTCTGATTGTTTCTATTGGGATAAAATATTTAAGAGAAAGACTCAAACTAAAATAAGTTGTGCTGCTGTGTAAACTTGTAGGAAATTCTAAGTATTTTATCTTTGAGTTCATTTCAGGGCTCAAAGTCTGTTAACACTCTGTTACAGCTTCAGTTGGTAAATCATGACGAATTGAACCATAAACCTCCGGCTTCAGTTTCTCCTCCTGAAGTTCAGAAACATTCAAACGTTTCTTACGTTGGAGCTTCCCATGATGACAAACAGCAGGACGTGAAACCGACCGAAGCCGATTGTTTCTACGGCTTCTTCGACAGTGAATGTCTCATCTGCTGCTGAGAAACACAAAGATTAAAGAGTCAAGTCAACAAGTAACACCTGAAACACCTGAAACGATCACAACACCTGAAACACCTGAAACAACTAAAGCACCTGAAACACCTGATAATGAATACGATATTGAAACTCAGAGAGGGGCTGCCACCTGGTGGGGGGAGGCGAAACTACAGCACAGCCACTTTCCATCCACCTGTGACACTTCTTCCAAATGATTGATTACTGATTTCAGACTCACCATTGCTGTTGCTCTCGTCGCCCTGCAGGTTGTCTGCAGGTTTCTCCTGCAGGTGGATGGCGCTCACCAGCTGAGTCTTCATGCCGTCGCTGAAAACACACCTGGTTTCCTTTCACCACAAACACTGGAGAGACACAGCAGTCCCTTTAAACTGGTTCAGGACCAGAACCAGATCTCTAAAACCTCCACAATTAATCCAGGTCTGGACCAGCTGGTTCGACACCTGCAGGTGGCGAGGAAACATGTGTAAATAAATAGAATAAATATATACATATAAATATATATAAATAAATTCAATAGCTTAAATTCTTCTTTCTGAAGGATTTTGTGTAAAAAAATACAGTATTACTGTAATATACAATAATACTGTAATACTACTATAACAGTGATACTGTAAGACTGAACTGCATTTCTGACCATTTTAACAAGAAAAATCAAAAATCATTTTTAAAAAATAAACAGTTAAAAACTTTAAAAATAAAATATCTTGTAAATAAAATCTTTAAAGATTCAAGTTTTAATAACTGAAGTCTTAATGTTGAAATTTAAATAAAAGCCAAATATTTGACTTAAAAGGTTGAATGAAGTTCAAAAACTTTATATTATAATTTTTTTAATGATTATTCAGAAAACAAATCTGGAAAAAGTTTCAGCTCTAAAATGTTAAAGATCCTATTTTCTTAATAAAGCTCAGAAATGATTTAAACATGACCACATGTATTTTTCATGTTTAACTACAGACGAGGTCCTTTCATTGTTAATGACATCAAAATATGATCTGATTCCATTTAAACACATTAAATGTGTCTGACTTTAATGTTCAGATCTTTCTGTGGTATTTCAACGTCTCCATGAAGTATTCAGCTGCTTCGACTCATTAATATCATAACTTTTATTATGAGAACAACACGCACACAAACAGGAAGTTGTTTTCAACTGAAACTGAGCAGCAGCTGACTCCTGGAAACCTACAGGAAGTTCTTGGATGGAGATAAAGTTAAAAATCTATCAGTTTAATGAATGGCTTGTTCGATATGAAAGCTGTAAATGCTCGTAACTTAAGAACTCTGAAGCTTAAAAGGAAGATGTCCAACACACCGTAAGCATTTAATGATCGTTATAAATCTGATCGTATTTCAAAGCGAAATCCAGCTCCAGGCTAAACAAACCAGTTCCATCTTCCAATAGGAACCAGTTCACAAAACTAGATTTTATTTAACTTGAGTGTCTGAAAGTGGATCATTTGCGAACCGGATTCACCAGAAGACAGGTTTGACAAGTTTTCACTCCTTTTCTGTCCTGTTGGTAAATGTTTCCAAGCTGCACCAGGAAGGAAACTTTAAATCGCCACATTTTTGAACGGTGTTTGGAGGAAAGTTGTTTCCACGTGTTGCTGCTCAAAGACCCTGTTCGCTGCCCGCTGACGTCAACAAACAAACAACCTACTCACGCGCGTCAGTTTGGAGCGAGGACGGTGCTCATGCTGCACGAGACGGTTCACTGTTGTTGTTCACCTGGCCAGGTGTATCAGGAAGTGTCGACGTCATCATCTCCGGGGAGCCAGAGGGAGGAGGAAGAGGAGGAGGAAGAGCATTTCCATTTCCTGGGGAAATATTCTACTTTTTACTTCTCTACATTTATGTGACAGCTTTAATTACTTTACACATTCAGATTTAAAGCTTATTAAATGCAAGACTAAACTATATATGTACATATATATATATATATATGCATATACTGTCCAGTTCTAATCATTAGTCCCAAGATATTTTTTTATTGAAATATTACTAATTTATTCTCCGAATACTACAAACCTATTATTGAAATATTATGACTTTTTCCTCATAAACAGGACTTGTTGACTTGTTGAGTCTGTTACTCTGTAACATATAATGCTAAGTTGACTTATTAAGTCAAAATGCTGAAAAAAGGTGAAACTTCCAAATGATGAACCTTTTTTTTTTGCTTAACTTCCATATGTATAATATAACGTGTGTTTCAGAGGTAGCATTAAATAATCAGCACTGTTGCTAAACAGAAGAAAATCAGCTGCCACAGTTTGAATTTGAACACATCTCTTTAATGTTTGTTAACACAATGGTTCAGACTTTAACAGCACAGGATGCAGGTAGAACAGGTCCTGTCATGTGACACATTCAGATCAGCTGAAGACTCACCTGGTGGCTGTTGAACAGGTGAGACTGCTGGCAGTGTTTCCAGCTCACTGATTTGACATTAAAATAACTTTTCCTTCAGGCTTTGTTCCCACGAAGCAGCTTCACTGAGTTACCTGGATCACACCTGGATTGATGTAAACTCACCTGGTCTGGGTTTGGACTCAGTGAAGCTGCGTGTAGGAACAGAGTCCAGCGAGGAACAACAGGAATGTGGTTCGACTCAGAGCAATACAAGTATGGAAGTTCAGTCAGGACAAAACTACTGACTCTGATCTGAAAACACACGGCAGATCAGTAAGAACTGAACAAGTTTTCAGCTGATCCAGATCAGATATCCAGATACAGATTACATGTTTACAGAACCCCCCAAAGACCCTGAAAGATTAAAAATCTGATCGCACGTTAGTATCTTGTTTACAAAAGTTAATATCTGGTTTTCACACGTTAATATCTTGTTCCTAAAAGTTTATATCTTGTTTACAAAAGCTAATTCCACTTGTGCGCAAGAGTTAGTAACACAAGTTACTCTGTTTTGGACATGGGTTGGTATCTTCGTTGGCACAAGTTAGTATTTTTTTTGCACAAGTTGATATCTTGTGTGTACAAGACGAAAGTAAGAAGAATCTTTCAGGACTTCAGGGGCTCCGGACTTGAAAGTCCCAGCGAGTCTCGAGAGATTCCAGTGTGAGTCAGTAGTTTTGTCGCGAGTAAACATCCACAGTGCGACTGGTCGTCTGCTGGATTCTCACTGAGGATCACAGATCTAAAAAACACAGAAACTCTGAAACTATAGAAAACATTGAAGGAAACATTCAGAAGTTCGTGAAACCTGCAGAGCAGCAGCTGGAATCCAGAGTTTGATCCGAGAAGTTGAACTTCTCTTTTCAATCACGACACCTGCAGGATTTAATTTTTTCGTGTTTCGCGTGTGACCTGATGAGTTTCAGACACATCTCGAGTCGTTGAATTAGCACCATGTGACCCTGTAGGCGTGTCCAAGTCCTACAACTTGACTGACAGGTGCTAGGTCCAATCAGAACGTCTCCAGCCGGTGAAGAGTTCTGCGGTTTCTGGTCCATGAAGGATGTGTTGGCACTGTTGCCAGGCAGATCTTTGAGTCCATTCAGCAGAGCAATCACAGATAAATATTTTCTATATATTATGTTTTCTATTCAACACCATATCCACTTTCATTTATACACTGTTTACTTTAACCATCTTATTAAGATTAAAAAATATCTTTTGGAAATGCAAAAAAACATGTTTTATATGCATTTTTTTCTACTATGTTTGGATGAACGATGGTTTCATGGCACTTACTTTGCTCACTCTTAAGTTGATGTGGAACACTCTTTACTTTTTTTTACTTTGTTTTGAACATCTTTTAGCAGCATGCTGAACATTAACTGGAACATCACGAGTAGCTAAAGCCTCAAACTTAGTCAAACATGCTGAAGAAGAGCAGAGATGAAGAAACTCTCTCGAACCCCGGGGAACCAGATATTACGAGCAACCGACCTCTTTACAACACTACAGAGAAAACCAGCAAAGAGGGGAACCAGTCATTCAGCTGTACAACGTGCACATGAATATTAAGGTTGAATCAAAATGTCAGGCAGTCCACGAGTGCCGAGGTCTGTCCACATCGACATGTCAAGTCTGCAAGGGGCTTCAGGCGGACCCTCAGAAGACTACCCATATTTCCTAGTGAAAAGGATGTGATGTTACAAAAGAAATAGTCCCATTACTACTAATAATAATTGCTATCATCTTTATTTTTCATTTTAAATGAGTTATCATCTGCAGAATTAGAATTAATTATTAATAAGTAAAAGTTACTTTTCATCCACCTAAGAAAAGAAACTGGACCACTTACCCTTTCCCCTATTCATCCTGCATAAAACACTGATAAGTACCAATACTGATCCCTCTAAGAACTATTAATAATAACAACAGGATGAGGAACTTTAATTAATTTTTTTGTTAACCTTGCTACCCCTTAGGCATTTAAGAAGTAGTTTTAAGGGTATCTCATATCACGGCTACACTGATGACATTCAGTTAGAGGGAAGAATCTGTTTTTCTTGTGTGCAACAAACATTATATTTGTTGACATGTCTGCTTTTAGCTTTAGCTTTAGTTTCTGGTTGTGATGACTGACTGATTTCCCATCTCTGCCCCCTTCCGAAACACTTTTTACCCACCTGTCACATGATAAACTCATCTATAGCGTTCTGCCCGCAGACTGATGGATGCAACAAACCAGCGATTAATAATCTTGATATCAAAGCGATGCATTAGTGCTATTTTTTTTTCATTGCCACCGATACATGAACACACGAGCGAGCAGCTACGCTAAGCAACGTCTCCACAGAGAAACAAGCGAGCTCAAACACAAGAGGAATACAACCATTGAACAGTAGTTTGGTCTTTTTTTTTGATCAAAATAAAGGATCTAAAGTAAACTTTCATATATAAGCAATAAAAAATAAGTAACATCTCAATACTCCAATAATAACTCTGACATTAATATTGTGCTCATTGGGATTCTATCTCTTTACAGATATTTATATTCATTCTTATAGATATTTATATATACTTTTTTCCTGTTTTGTGTCCCATTGCCATAGGAACTGTACGCCACCTGCAGCTGTTGACAGTGCAAAGACCTCATTGATATGGTTTATGAATGGAGACCTGATCCCCGTGGCTGATGGGAGTGTGAAAGGCAATAAGTGGTCAATGATGAGATGATATGAGACTGATGGTTAGCACCACAGAAGGTCCAGAGGGACAGTCCACGTCAGAATTTCAGGAGGGACGATCGACTGCAGAAGGTCCGGAGGGAAGATTCTCTTCAGAAGAAGATCCAAAAGTTCAAGAGGGACCATCCACCCCAAAACTTCAGGAAGGATGATCTGCTCCAAAACCAAAATGCCAAAATGCACCAAAGGGGTAGGAGAGATGATCTGTACCAGAAGATGAGGAGATACCATCCACCCCTGGAAGGTCCCGAGGGATGATCCGGTCAGAAGATCAGGAGGGACCAGCAGCTCAAGAATGTCTGGCGGGACTATCCACTTCATATGGTCACGTTCCACTCCAGACGATCAAGCGTGAGTATCAATCCACTTCAGAAGGCCAAAAGGGAACATCTACTGTAGAACTCTAGGAAGGACAATCTTCAGGAGGGACCATCCATTCCCGAAGGTCAACAGCAACCCTGCACATGGGAAGGAAAATCCACTCCAGAAGGTGAAGAGAGACACTCCACTCTGCAAATTGAAGAATAATTTGCCGCTCCAGAAGTTCAAAAGGTGTAATCCACTCCAGAAGTTCAGGAAGGATAATCATTGAATAATCCACTCTAGGAAGCACTTCAATGGAAACATGAAGAGTCAAACTCTCATTTAATGCAACATTGAGCTGAAGGATGACAGACAGAAGGGACCCTGTAAAGTACCGGAAGTCTTTCAGTCAGGAGACACTGTCCTGTTTTTCTGATGTGGATCGTGGTCCAGAGTTATTTTGGGTTTAGTGGCACAGACATAGACTAACTCTAGGGAGTCCAAAGTGTGGATCAGTTGGTTTTAGGGTTTTAATCCAATCCTTAAAGGCTCTGAGTGGTTAAAACGATAATGGTTGAATCCAAACAGGTCCAGACCAGTCTAAGGATAGCTGGTCACTGCAGCCTGTTTCTGGGCCAGACGCCGCAGCTCCTCCCTAATAGCCTTTATAAGTGAGGCAGAGGTGTGGGCAGAGGGTGAGGCATCCTCCGGCGGGTACTCTGGAGTCGGTGAGGTCAAGAGGAGAGGCGGAGCCGATGGGTCCCGCAACGAGGAGCTGGGCATTTGGAAAACAGAGGAAGAGGAGAACTCAGGAAATGACAGCACCTGTAGAGAAAAGGAAAAGAAGGTGAGGCCAGATCAGAAAAATAAGTTCAGATAAAACAAATGTAAAGAAACTGCAATAAAATTGATGTCAGCGGTCAGGTGCTTCCGGACAAAGACCAGCAGACTGAGGAACAGTTTCTTCCCCAGAGCTGTGTCCTTACTGAACTCTGCCCCATGCTGACGAAACCCCCCCAACTCCCCAACCACCACCACCACAAACCCATCTACCCGTCATCTCCCCCCACTGACCAAAGACTTTACACCAGCACTACTGCACTACTGGACCTTCCTGCACTCAAACACTTTGGAATCTGTTTGCACTTCGCTAACTTATTATCTGTAAAATACTTATTTATTCTGTAAAATACTTATTTATTATCTGTATATTGGTACTTACTATTTGCACTTCTGGTTAGATGCTAAACTGCATTTCGTTACTCTGTACGTGTACATGGGTAATGACAATAAAGTTGAATCTGAATCTGAATCTGAATTATTGTTTATCAACCACGAGCCTTGGGGGACTTATAATTTAAAGTAGTGAAAGAAACGACATGAACCAAACATGAAAATAAACGTAAGCTTTTCCACTTTGATTTAAACTCAATAAAATGAACAGTCAGATTTTCACCCTGAATGTCAGCTGGGTCTTGAGGCAAGAACTGTTATAGACTGGGCTGGTCTGATCAGTACTGGTCTGAACTGGTCTGAACTTGTGCTTAGCACTGGCCCAGATTGATTTGTACAGGATTTATCCAGGCAGGTTAGGACTTGTCTATGCTGGACTGGTCTGGTCAGGATTGGTCTGAACAATTTTGTTAAGTGCTGGTCTAGTCAGGACTGGGCTGGTCTGGACTAGTCACCATAGCTCTTGTTACTTTACTGTTAAGTAAATAATTAAAGAACCACTCAGTTCTACCCAGTTTGGATTGATTTTCCTACCCCCCACAGAAGACTCACACTCTCTCTGCTGGCTCCTGGTCTGGACAAGTCCTGGTCTGAGTGCTGCTGGTTCCAGCTGGAGCCAGTGGGACCAGACATGCTGCGACCCACTCCAGGGTACGCACCAATCTGACTGGACAAACCCACCTGAGTCAAGTGGTGGAGCTGCGCACCTGGAGATTAACACATTCAGATCACAGAAATTTAATGGGATCAGGTCAAAAACAGAAATGCATGTGATCAGTACATCCAGATGACTGTACCTGTGCTCCCACCTACAGGTCGCGGTCTGGACGAGGAAGGGGGGTCCTCGTACTGCCCCCTGCTGGAGTAAACCGACTCCTGCAGCTGGTCTCCAGTAGAAACATACCCTCCTGAGTTCAGGCCCTGCCTAGATAAAACAAACAGAGAATCAGTACTGGTTCAGGTCCAGCCTATAAACCTGGACCTGGTTTTAAGTGTACTGACACTGACCTCTGCAGCAGGCCCTGGACTGATGTGGGAGACATTCCCAGCTCGGCATATCTCTGCAGAAAGAGGGACAGAAGAAGAAAATGAAAATTGAACATGGAGTCATGTCAGAAGGAAAATGGCCTCAGCTGCAGGATGACACACTCACTGCAGAAAAGGGGCTGTGAGAAGGGGCTGCTGGGTAAGAGCCCCACTGCCTGCCTGGGGGGCGGGCTTGGGGGGAGGTGCTGGGCAGGGCAGGGCTTACCCCGCTCAGCCCGGCGCTGCCCTGCGAGGACGGGGACACCAGGGCGAAGGCGTCATCCAGGAGGGAGTGCATCTGCTGCCGTGCCTCCTCGATGGAGGGCTGGGGGGGCATGTAGGGGGGCGGGGCCGGGGCAGAGTCAAACACCTCGTCGGTAGGGGAGGGGCTGCCATGGTCTGGGGGTAGATCAGGGTCCGACTACATAAGAGAGGAAAGAGAGAATACAGAGTGTGACTCTCTACTTGGTACCTCAGACAGTCGCTCCAATGAACTTAATATTAGTCCAAGATGTCAGGGTTACGTGAAACACTGAGGTTAGACTACAACTCTACAGCCTCACTAGTTCCACCCTGAGGCTGTAATGTTCATCACACACAAGAAAGCTAAACTGTTGGCATCTAGCTTGTTATCACTAGTGGAGTAAAAATAGTAAAGTTTGTCCTGAGTAAAGTTCATATTGCTACCTAAATCAAAGGGTTTATCCTCTGTATGGTGGCCTTTTTAGGACATCTGAGGCTCAACTTGTCAGTCTCAGCTCTGAACTGTGTTGAACTAACTATTCTTTATTTAATGTATTAAAAAAAAACCCTGCTGTAACTATAAACTCCAAGTCTATCGAAGTTTCCCTTTAGATGTAAAACGAGCAAGAGCTTAAAGTTTATGAGATACAAATATAGCACAACCATCTGCATATAAAAAAGTCAAAAGAACAGGCTGACTTTAAATTATTAATATACAATTAGAAGAAAAAAGGAACAGAAACTCTACCCTAAGGAGGTGATTTGATCGATAACACTGAATCCAATCTATAGCCGGCCAATTAAATCCTACGATCCACATATGAAATGCTTCCTGTAGACCCTGAGTGCTGCCAGAGTTGTACTGCTAATTGGTTAAACACACTGAATAATGGTTGCTGTCTCACCATGTAGGCCACGTTGTTGAGTCCTGGGTATTTCCTGTAGGTGGCGCTTTGATCAGTGAGCAGTCTGTCTCTGTCTGTATCAGGAAGACTTCCGGGTCCCGGATGAGCCCGCCGGCCCCGAGGAGAGCGCCTCCCTCTGGAGGGACAAACACACAAACATGTGATTAAGTGGAAATAAAAGTAAACAATGCGAATTCCTTCTACAGTAACATGAAGACCCTCAAATCAGTTCAGGTTTTCCCAGGTGAAGTCTGACCTCCTCCTGGAGTCGGTGGGGGTCGAGGGGGCGTCGGCCTGCAGGATGCAGTCCATGTGGTCATGGGCGGAGCTATAGAGACGCTGCGCCACCTCGCCCTGCACCGGTCCGTCTCCGAATGCGTCCATGATGTCGTCCATGGAGGGAAACTCACACTGACCCCGTCTCTTAGCACGCTGCCGAAGTTTGTTCCTGTGATGCTCGATTTCCGACTTGTGTCTCAGCGCCACCTGCAGGAGCACAGGTGAACACAAGGGAGGTCCATGATGCCAGACAAGTTTAAAATGTCGAGCACTGAGGGCGTGATGTTGTTCCGATGGTCTCACCTCAGTGTTGACCTTCTCGGTGAGGGTGGGGCTCGGCTGGGACTGGGCGTGCGGTGGGCTCGGACGTGGCTGCATGGCGATCAGCTGCACCTTGTTGGTTTGGCGACGTGTGCCATCAGACGAGCCGCGAGATAGACGGTCGACGTGGTCGAAGATGGAGGACGAGGAAAGAAGCTCGTCGGGGCCTGATGGAGCGAACAGAGGAAGAAGTTCAATGGATCATCAGACAAAATATGAATTTTAAGAATTTTTTACCCCTTAAAACCAAACCAGAGTCCCTGTAAAAACTCTGTATTAATAATATAATAATATATTCTATATAAAATATATATATTAATAATATATTAATATATTCCAGTCTACGAATGTTTATAGCCATTCAAATCTGGTAAACCTGTTAAATATCTGAATACTAAATAAGAATTAACACCTAATGAATTTGTCAACTGGACAGATGAAGGATATCTGGCAAACAAAAACTTCTATTTAGACAAAGGTGTTCGCTGTGCTTTCAGGCGTAACTGAAGGACTGTTTGAGGGGATTTGTCTGTAGAATTACAACTACCAGAAGCATCCGATCCATCTGTGGTATCAAAATATTGATTATAACAGCTTTAATTTGTAAAAGAAGTGATGATGAAGGTACAATGATGAAGGTACAAACGTACCCATCTTGCTCCTCCCTTCAGTCCAGAAGCATTAAGAAGAAAAAACAGACGATGTTTGTTAAAACACAACAGCAGCTTTGTTTTCATTCATCCGTCCTGTGGTTTGTGTCTGTTTGATGGAATTGCACACACAGACACACACACAGACACAGACACACACACAGACAGACACACACACAGACAGACACACACACAGACAGACACACACACACGCGCGCACACGCAGGGACATACACACAGTTCAGGTGATGATGTCGCAGTGTCTCTGACCATTTTTGGGCGTCTTCCTGTGCTGTTTCCCCTCAATGGGCGTGGCCACAGGCCGGGTGCTTTCTTCAGCTGATTCTCTGCCGCTTGATTGGTCGCTGCCTAACGAGTCGCCGTCTGATGGGCTGAGCCTGAATGAAGAGAGACAGTTTCATTTATCTCCAAGGAATCAATAAAGTTTATCATCTCTATATCTGTCTCCGTCTGTCTGATTTGTATCGTCGATTTACATGTTGAGATTGTTTGTTAAAATCAACACGAAATGATAAATATTACAGGGGAAGTGAGTCATTTTAGGATGTTTTTGAAAAGGTCCAAACGTCCAGACGTGTGTCCCACCTGCCCCTGCGGCGGCTTGACCGGGCCACCTTGGTGGACGATCCTTTAGATTTGGGGGTGTTGAGGTCCCCGCCGTCAGAGGGCGTGGCCTCTTTGATGGGGGCGGGCAGCGGGCCGGGTTCCTGGATCACCATGATGTCATCTTTACTGTGCTGACCGAGGTGGAGCTTTGCGAAATCGAAGCCTTTCACACTGGGAGCCTGCAGCTGAGAGGACACACAGATCAGCTGTTAGTCTGGATGTGTACGATGTAACAAAAGTCAACAGCTTCCTGCTTCCTGTTGACCTCTGACCTTCTGTCTCTGCTGGATGGTGTTAATGGCATCCGGCTGGAACTCGAGCTTTTCAGAGCCGCACAGCTTCCAGTAGAGGATGATGATGATGAAGAGGGCCAGCAGGACGGGAACGACCACGCCGACGATCAGCCAAATACTGCTGCTCTGAGTCTCCGCTGGGGGGACAGACAGAGTCTCCACAGCTGGAGACAGGTGAGAGACAGAGGAGAGAGACAGGTGAGAGGTGAGTTCAGAGTTCCGTAAGTCTAAGAACTGGTTCCTGAGAGGATTCAGGTCTTGACTCACGTTGGGCGAGTGGTCTCTGGACTTGGTGTCCGAGCACGATGGCAGCTCTCTGAAGGTCCAGACGGTTCAGGGTGGCCGCCGTCATCTCGGCAGGTATCCGCTCACCACCTGGACCCTCCACAAAGTAAAACACCTCCAGGGGGCGCTCCGGCCCTGACAGTCTCGCCACCCGCACAACCTGAGACACAACCGGTTCAAATGTGTGTGTATACCTGTATAGTGTGTTTATACCTGTATGGTGTGTATACACCTGTATGATGTGTGAATACCTGTATGATGTGTCTATACCTGTATGATATGTGTATACCTGCAGACTGTTGTTGCCCACCGCTGTCGCTCTCCTCCAGCGTCTCCTGCTGGTTCCCTGCAGTCCCTCCTCCAGCAGCAGAGCCAGACGTCTCTCCAGACGAGCTTTAAAACTTCTTTCAGCCACCAGTTGCTCCTGAACTCCCAACATGACTGAACACAGGCACAAACAGGGAGGCGAGTCTCACACAAGCTGTATTAAACAATATCAAAAATACTTCTTCACATATCTGTCACTGGCTCTGCATCCATCCTAACTTAATGTTTGCATTGAGAACTATATTCTACCAACCACAGCACCCATCTCTCTCCACACAAACCTTTGTAGCAAGTCACAACCAAACTATCTGCATGATTTGACACAAAAGATGGAAGTGGATTGACAAAAACAAACACAAACAAAGCAGAGACACGTTCTCACCTGTACGGACCCAGGTGGAGCGCAGGTGGTGAGACGTGTTCAGCTCAGGGTAGTGGAAAGCTGTGAACACAAACACACATTTAACATATATTTAACATACATTTAACATACATTTGCCACAAGTTTAACGTATCTTTGAACTGTAAATGTTTGCTAAACCTGCATTAAATATGTAATGTTTGTGAAACATGTTTAAATGTGTTAAAAGCCTGTAAATGTCTTCCTGTTTGTTAAACATTTGTTAAAAGTGTGTTTAACATTCAACACCTGCTTCACACAAGTTGAACATATATTTACCACATATTGATATATTTCATACATTAAATAAACACACGTTGCCTAAACACTGACAGCAAAATGAAGAGAAAATTTGTATTAACATATGCAGGTACAAACAAACTGTGTGTGTCGTACGTTCTGCGATCTGCAGGACAGGAAATCCGATGTAAAAGCTGAACTCGACCAGGCTGAGCTTCCTCAGGTGTTCGCTGACCTCTGACCCCAGCAGGTAGTCCCGCCCATCGCGCACAGCAAAGGAGATGTCGACTGGGACCTTCTGCTCCGCCCCCGGCCGGGTCGTGCCCATGGTGATGTTCAGCAGCTGGAAAAGACGGAGATAACAGCGACTGAGACTCAACAGGTTTCTGAAGACTGATCCAAGCTTGTGATCATTTGTGAGGATTTATATATTGTTACATTCCAACTTTTTCATCATCAACCTAAAGTTTTCAGTGTTTTCTGTGCAGGACAGAAAACCTCTAATTCAGATTTAGTCCAGGCTTACCTGCACGGTGACTTTAGGCAATAAACAGGTAACAGACTCACCTGTGCGGTGACTTTAGGCAATAAACAGGTAACAGACTCACCTGTGCAGTGACTTTAGGCAATAAACAGGTAACAGACTCACCTGTACGGTGACGTTTCCTGCCTCATGTAATCGTCTCCGTGTCTCGGCATACGCCAACATCAGCCCTCTCTCGACCCGTTCGCTGAAGTTACAGACTCTGATGTCGACATGGGCTGGGACAAACTGCAGCACAGAATGGACCTGGTACCTGAGATCAGGTACGGTGTAGAGCGGTGACAGGATGGGAACGGGGCCAAAACTGCGTGGTAGTTGGCGGAGGGCGTTGATGACGGACATGGCGGTGAATATCAACGGTCCTGACACGACACGGAAGGCAAAACTGGACGGAGTTCTAAGGAACTGATGAGGAAGCAGAGACATCATCAAGGTGAGTTCAGGGTGCGTTCACTCTGCAGCAGGTACAGCTTTAATTAAGGCTCATTACAACAGGAGAGAGCAATTAATTAATCATGAAACTCAAACTAGTACCTGGAGCTCCACTGAGCGGTTGAAGTCTCTCTTCAGAAGATCCCTGACTTGAGTGAAACCTGCTGACGAACCCTTCGAACTGACTGCAGGAGATAAACAAACACTGATCAGCTGACTGAGGCTGTTAAGGTAACCCCTGCTGTTCCTGTCACATGACCCTCGGTGCTCTTACCTACTCTGACCAGGTACATCTCTGGCTTGGTGACGTTACACAGGTACTGCCTGGTGGGCGGGGTCTGGGCCACTCTGGGCGTAGTGACTGGGGGGGCTCTGGTCAGGCTGATGGCTGTGATCTGGGTGGTGGTGGTGATGGAAGTGGTCGTGGTCGTGGCCTTGGTGGTGGTGGTGGTCCTGGTGGGTGGAGCCTTTGCTGGCTTCTCTATGACCACCGGAGGCCTCTCCGGTCTGTCAGGGCGGGTGGGCGGTCCCAATGGGGGAGGGGGAGGAACCCGGCCGGTGGTGTTGGAAGGGGCACGAGGTGGGTGTCTGCCCGGGGTATGGTCTTTGGGCCCCGGAGGAATAGGGGTAGAAGAGGTTTTGATGGTGGTTGTCTTCTCCTCACCTGTGAGAGTAGGTGAGAGGGTGAGGGGAGGGGTGGGCCCTGCTGGGGGACGCTTGGGCTCCCATCCTGAAGGAAGACCAGAGCTTGGGGGCGGAGACGGAGGGGAACGTTGGGTTTGGGTTATTGTGGGAGTGATGGGGGGTTTGGAGTCAGTCTGGTTGACTCGGCTCTGGTCCCGCTCTCTCTCCCTCTCTCTCTTCTTTTCCCTCTCCCTCTCTCTGTCCCTCTCTCTGTCCCTCTCTCTTTCTCTCTCCCTCTCTCTCTCCCTCTCTCTGTCCCTCTCTCTCTCTCTCTCCTTCTCCCGCTCTCTGTCTCTCTCCCTCTCCCGGGCCAGCAGATTGGTGTAGTACTCCAGACTGTTCATGTCTGGCAGCAGCAGCTCCGTCGGCTCCAGGGGCATCATATCCTCCAGGTCGTAATCCTCGCCCCAGGCGGGGAAGACATCCGGATGGGTGGGGCGAGTGGGGAGGGGGATGCTGGGGGTGGAGGAGGAGGGGGAGAGGGGTAGTCGGGATGAGAGGGGGAGGGTGGGACGGGCAGGAAAGGCAGTGTCATAGGAGACCCAGTCCCCCCCGACGTCCTCATCATAGGGGTGGTTGGGCAGCGGCGTGGCCAGGGCCAACTCCTCGCCGTCCGGCACCATGAAGGACAAAGTCTCCAAGTAGTCTCCGGAGCCCCAGGCCTCCTCCAGGGAGGGGCCCTGCTCCCAGGGGGGAGGAGGGGTCAGCGTGGGTTGGTTGTGTGGGGGTAGAGGCGGAGGGAGGCTGGGGGACAGTAGATCTGGAGGTCTCAGCAGGAGGTGGATCCCCTGAGCACCAGAGTCTGAATCCTCAGCTGAGCCTGCGCCGCCACTGTTACCATGGTAACCAGAGTCTGAAGGCAGGCTGGGTGCCGGAGGTCTGTTAGGGGAGGAGGAGGAGGGTGATGCTGGTGATGAAGGATGTAACGGAGATTCTGCTGTCCTGTTGAAGTCCAGGACACCTGTGAGACAAAAACAGGGATTATAGGAGAAGGGCACCTGACCAAACCTGAGGGACCGAACCAAACCTGAAGAACCGAACCAAACCTGAGGGACCTGACCAAGCATGAGGGACTGAACCAAACCTGACGGACTTGACGAAATCTAAAGGACCGAACCAAACCTGAGGGACCTGACCAAACATGAGGGACTGAACCAAACCTGAAGAACCGAACCAAAGCTGAGGGACTAACCAAACCTGAGGGACCGAACCAAACCTGAAGAACCAAACCAAACCTGACAAACCGAACCAACCGTGAGTGACCTGAGCAAACATGAGGGACCGATCCAAACGTGAGTGACCTGACCAAACCTGAGGGGACCGAACCAAACATGAGGGACCTGACCAAACCTGAGGGGACCGAACTAAACCTCAGCGACCTGACCAAACCTGAAGGGACCTGAACAAACCCGAGGGAAGCTGAACAAACCTGAGGGGACCTGACCAAACCTGAGGCGACCTGAACAAACCTGAAGGACCGAACCAAACCTCAGGGACCTGACCAAACCTGAGGGGACCTGACCAAACCCGAAGGGACCTGAACAAACCTGAAGGGACCTGAACAAATCCAAGGGAAGCTGACCAAACCTGAAGGGACCTGAACAAACCCGAGGGAAGCTGAACAAACCTGAAGGATCTGAACAAACCCGAGAGGACCTGAACAAACTTGAGGGGACCTGAATAAACCTGAAGGAGCTGAACAAACCTGTGGATAGCTGAACAAACCCGAAGGAGCTGAACAAACCTGAGGGACAGGAACAAACCTGAGAGGACCTGAACAAACCTGAGGGACCGAACCAAACCTGAAGGACCGAACCAAACCTCAGGGACCTGACCAAACCTGAGGGGACCGAACCAAACATGAGGGACCTGACCAAACCTGGGGGGAACCTGGCAAAACCTGAGGGAATGAACCAAACCTGGGGGGGCAGGAACAAACCTCAGCGACCTCACCAAACCTGAGGCACTGGACCAAACCTGAGGGACCGAACCAAACCTGAAGGACCGAACCAAACCTGAGGGACCTGACCACACCTGAAGGATCAAACCAAACCTGAGGGACCTGACCAAACCTGAAGGACCGAACCAAACCTCAGGGACCTGACCAAACCTGAGGGGACCGAACCAAACATGAGGGACCTGACCAAACCTGGGGGGAACCTGGCAAAACCTGAGGGAATGAACCAAACCTGGGGGGGCAGGAACAAACCTCAGCGACCTCACCAAACCTGAGGCACTGGACCAAACCTGAGGGACCGAACCAAACCTGAAGGACCGAACCAAACCTGAGGGACCTGACCACACCTGAAGGATCAAACCAAACCTGAGGGACCTGACCAAACCTGAAGGATCAAACCAAACCTGAGGGACCGACCAAACCTGAAGGACCGAACCAAACCTGAAGGACCGAACCAAACCTCAGGGACCTGACCAAACCTGAGGGGACCGAACCAAACCTCAGCGACCTGACCAAACCTGAAGGGACCTGAACAAACCCGAGGGGAGCTGAACAAACCTGAGGGGACCTGACCAAACCTGAGGCGACCTGAACAAACCTGAGGGGACCTGACCAAACCTGAAGGGACCTGACCAAACCTGAGGGGACCTGACCAAACCCGAGGGGAGCTGAACAAACCTGAGGGGACCTGACCAAACCTGAAGGGACCTGAACAAACCCGAGGGAAGCTGAACAAACCTGAGGGAAGCAAAACAAACCTGAAGGATCTGAACAAACCTGTGGATAGCTGAACAAACCCGAAGGAGCTGAACAAACCTGAGGGACAGGAACAAATCTGAGAGGACCCTAAGCTAAGCTAGGCAGCACACATCAGAGAAGAACAGAAGAAGAAGATTTCACTGCATGTTTGTTCTTTTCCATCGAGGAATTAAACAAAAGAAAGATGAACTTCTGAATAATTCAGTTTCCTGATGTCACATAATGCTGCTCACAAGCAACAAATTGAGCATTGCGTTAGTTCAGGCAGGCCACGGAGTCAAGCTCAGCTCAATATCCAGCTACATCAGCTGACCATTGCAATCCAGCAGCCACATCAGCTGATGGATCAGCTGATTCCCTTCCACGCATCTATTGGCGATCTCATTCAGGGCGCCATATTTAAGCTGCTTCAGCCGCCTATCCTGGCTGCTTCCTCCACAAGCCGCTTCACAACCCACCTCCACCCCAGCTCCTCCCTTCATGCTGTGTCTGACTTATCAATGTCATTTCTGTTGTCATTGATGCTGCTCTGTTCTGGACCCTACGGGGGTTCTTGCCGCTGCTCTCCTGCCTCAGGCTTTCCATGTATGCGCATGGAAGGGCAGGAGGTCCCAGAGCAGAGCATACCGCCAAATACATACAACTGCAAATATATCTACTGCATGTAGATCAAGTATCTTTGTTATAGTGGTCCTGACTGAAGTCTAATTATTTTATCCTGAATATCTAATTTTAATAATAGTTTGGATGCACATTACTCAACACAGTGACCTCGTTCTGTTTCCTGCCTCCTCTGCTGTTTTTCCTCTGCAGACTTTTTAAACCTATTCGTCTTTGTGCCATCACATACACACACACACACACACACACACAGTCTCATCTGGTGCCTCGTTGCCGTGGTGACGCCGTGCTTTGCGGCAGCATCACGTGCAGAATGGAGACGAGTCATTGGTATTCAGGAGACGACGCCCTCAGATACACAGAGAGACAGACGAGTGTGTGTGTGTGTGTGTGTGTGTGTGTTGATGACAACTTCCTCTTCAGTGACACAACAGACACACTTCTTCTCCTTATAAAGACGTTCCTGCTCTCTACAGGTGGGTCAGAGGTCAGAGGTCATTTGAACTTTCACTTCAGTTCTGCTCAAAGCAACGAGCTTAACAAGTATCAGAGGACTTTTTTTGCCCTGAGTTTCACCTCTCAGGCTCCAGGCTGAAAGGAAGACCTATAGACAGAACTCAGGGCTGAAAACGTGCCCTCCCAACTGTCTTTTCCAGGATCAAAAATAATGGATTATGTACTTTTACTGACAGTTAATATTCTCCTAAAAAAGAGAGCAGAACTACACATCAGTGAACGATGAGACACTGAAGTAAAGAGCTGTTTGTAACGTCATCGATCAGAAAGTATCAGAGATCTATAAAGGAAACTGATTTAAGTTCACTACAGTTACGCAACATTTGTACTGCTTTTAATCAAAAAACGATCACTTTTAACAACATTTTTTCACAATCTTAGTTTCTGACCTACCAGGACCTGACCTGTAACCAGGACCTGACCTACCAGGACCTGATCTGTAACCAGGACCTGGCCTACTAGGATCTTACCTACCAGGACCTGATCTGTAACCAGGACCTGACCTACTAGGACCTTACCTACCAGGACCTGATCTGTAACCAGGACCTGACCTATCAGGACCTGACCTGTAACCAGGACCTGACCTACCAGGACCTGATCTGTAACCAGGACCTGACCTACTAGGACCTTACCTACTAGGACCTGACCTGTAACCAGGACCTGACCTACTAGGACCTTACCTACTAGGACCTGACCTGTAACCAGGACCTGACCTACCAGGACCTGACCTGTAACCAGGACCTGACCTGTAACCAGGACCTGACCTACCAGGACCTGATCTGTAACAAGGACCTGACCTACCAGGACCTGATTTACCAGGACCTGACCTGTAACCAGGACCTGATTTACCAGGACCTGACCTGTAACCAGGACCTGATCTACCAGGACCTGACCTGTAACCAGGACCTGACCTACCAGGAACTGATTTGTAACCAGGACCTGATCTACCAGGACCTGACCTGTAACCAGGACCTGACCTACCAGGACCTGATCTACCAGGACCTGATCTGTAACAAGGACCTGACCTACCAGGACCTGATCTACCAGGACCTGACCTGTAACCAGGACCTGATCTACCAGGACCTGATCTACCAGGACCTGACCTACCAGGACCTGACCTGTAACCAGGACCTGATCTACCAGGACCTGACCTGTAACCAGGACCTGACCTACCAGGACCTGACCTGTAACCAGGACCTGATCTACCAGGACCTGACCTGTAACCAGGACCTGATCTACCAGGACCTGACCTGTAACCAGGACCTGACCTACCAGGACCTGATCTACCAGGACCTGACCTGTAACCAGGACCTGATCTACCAGGACCTGACCTGTAAACAGGACCTGATCTGTAACATCAGTAGAATGTCCCTTTAAAAATCACTAATGTGACTTACCTGCAGCAGGTGAGCTTGATGTCACCATGGAAACTAGTGTGCCGGCCATCAGTAGGATCACACCGAGTACGCGTCTGCACGCTGAGGTTCTGGGGTCCATCCTGGTCCTGGTCCCGGTCCGGGAGCTGGGGCCCGGCGGGATCACATGGTCTATCATCCTCAAAGTCCCGCCGGTCTGATCCTGGTACAGAGAGCCGAGGGCCCGTCAGGAGGAGGACCTGAACCACATGAAACACAGTCAGAGTCCCTTTAGACTTCACATTCAGGACCAGGACCACTGAGTTCTCATTCTCAGAGTTTTATTTTGTAGAAATAAGAAACACAGAAGATCTCTGAAACACGTCCGTCCCCCTGAAGCTGCTTTCAAACAGTCCCCGAAATGCAGCCAGGCTTTATTATACATTCATATACATATATATATCCCCACACCCCCTGGACCCCCCCAGACCCTCTGGTTCCCCTGGACTCTCTGGACCCCCCCAGACCCCCTGGACCCCCCCAGACCCTCTGGTTCCCCTGGACTCTCTGGATCCCCCCAGACCCCCTGGACCCCCCCAGACCCTCTGGTTCCCCTGGACTCTCTGGATCCCCCCAGACCCCCAGAGGCCCCTGGCAGTTTAAATAACGATCTGTATCTTGTGAAGTGAATCTAGTTCTGGACTGTTGGTCTATAATTTGTTAATATTATTATTATTAATATAAAAACAATAATAATAATCGAATAAGACATTTAAAGAAGATTTATGAAGTTTTATTGATCAGACGTTCACCTGATAATCAGATGGATTGATAATAAAACCCCTGATCACATCTATCAGTGTGAATGATCCACATCCTAACACTCTGCTGGGCCCTGCTCAGCTTTGCTCCGGCCCTGCTCTACTACCAGCACTATTCCCAGGCCGCTCACACCTCTGCCGGCCCGGCCCGGCCCGGCTCGGCTCGGCCCGGCCCGGCCCGGCTCGGCTCGGCCCGGCCCGGCTCGGCCCGCTGTCGCACTGACCCCATTATAGGACAGATAACCCGTTAACAGGCCGGCCTGCCTCCCGGCCAGGACGGCTGCCTTCATCCCGCTCTATCTGTGCCTTAATTACCCGGTCCGGTCCGGTCCGGTCCGTGTTAACGACCATGATTGTGACCCTCGTAATGAGCCGAGTCGGAGCCGCCTCCCTTCTTTATGTGAGCCGCAGCTGGAGTCTCCATGCCGCTAAAACCGACACCGAGCACCGGCGATGCGGATCAGACCCGCAGCATCCCGCCCACGCCTCATCGACCCCGATCATTAAAATGCACGCCTTTCACATAGAGAAGCCGAGCCGAGCCGAGCCGCGCTATCGCTACGGGACGCGTTTTACCGTCAGTCACATCGGTCCTACCTGCCATCCTGGAGATGCGGTTCCGGAGCGTCACGCCTCTCCCGCAGCCGCGCGGCGCGCTCCCTGTGCGGGGAAGGAGGAGGCGGAGGGTCCCTGCAGAATCAGACCTTCCTCCTCTCCTCTCCTCTCTGTCCGCAGTCTTCTTCACCTCCACATGTCTTCAGCAGCCTCCTCCGCCCGGTGATCTGGACCCGTCGGATTCACGACACGTCCGGTCTCGGTACCAGTCCAAGCCGGCTCCGCCTGCTGCTGCGGAGCGTCACTTGATCCAAATCTACAATTCAAACGACATCTTGTTTTCTGTCTCCTCACACTGAGACGTTTCATCAGAGCTGCAGGATCACGAGTGACCCCGACAGAACCTGGACTTCAGCTGAAAGATCCGGGTCAGACTGACACGATCCAGCTCAGTCAAGTGAAAACATGAAAGACACAGACAGCAGTCAGTGTGGATGCAGATCACTTCTTTTATATAAAAATATGTATTTGCTGTATATAGAATTTATATTATGAACACAAACTGTGCAGGTTTCAAAGTCCAGTTTCTAGACCAGAACTAATGTTTTGTAAATTCACCTTTAACAGCTGTGGTGTCCCAGAGGTGTCCAGAAATCTGGTTTACTAAATGAATTAAGGTCCACAGCCCCTCTAGCGCCCCCCTGAGGTGAGACACCACTTTGTTGTTTTAAGGCCTCATCATGCTTCAGACGAACTTTACCACATGTGATGTGATATAAGGTTTATAATATAGAAAGTTTGCATCAGTGTGAACGGTTTCTCCGGTCCATGTGTCGGGAAACGCTTTTTATAAGAGGTGATTTCCAGTAAGATCACATTGTTCCTAACGGATTCGCTTTGTTCAGCATTTATCCACCATGATGTAACAGAATCAGGCTGTTTGTGAGCGTCCTGAAAGAAGTCGAGTTGTGTAAACTAAGACTATCACTGTTGTATTTTAAAGTGTTTGCCACACAGTGAACTGTATGAGGAGTCGCTGCAGCCGGAGGACATTTACAAACACGGACATTCATCATGATTCTTCAGTGAGATCACGTGAATCCTGATGATTGTTACAGTTAAGGTGAGTGTGTGTGTGTGTGTGTGTGTGTGTGTGTGTATGTGTGTGTGGGTGTGTGTGTGTGTGTGTGTGTGAGGGAGAGTGTGTGTGTGTGTGTGTGTGTGTGTGTGTGTGAGTGTGTGTGTGTGTGTGAGGGAGAGTGTGAGTGACAGCGTGTGTGAGTGTGTGAGTGTGTGTGTGTGTGTGAGGGAGAGTGTGAGTGACAGCGTGTGTGAGTGTGTGAGTGTGTGAGTGACAGCGTGTGTGAGTGTGTGTGTGTGAGTGTGAGTGACAGCGTGTGTGAGTGTGTGTGTGTGTGAGGGAGAGTGTGAGTGACAGCGTGTGTGAGTGTGTGTGTGTGTGTGTGTGTGTGTGTGTGTGTGTGTGTGTGTGTGTGTGTGTATGTGTGTGTGTGTGAGTGTGTGTGGTCAGCGTTCAGGTGTGTGTGTGTGTGTGTGTGTGTGAGTGTGTGTGTGTGAGTGTGTATGTGTGTGTGTGTGAGTGTGTATGTGTGTGTGTGTGAGGGAGAGTGTGAGTGACAGTGTGTGTGAGTGTGAGTCTGAGTGTGTGTGTGTGAGTGAGAGTGACAGCGTGTGTGTGTGTGTGTGTGTATAAGAACTGAGACGGCCTCTCTTCAGTCATATCTGTGCAACTCATGATGGCTCCTGCTCGTAAAGCAATAACATCCATTTAGGATTGAATATTATTATATTATTTGGTATTTAATTACCAACTCTCATCTGCACAGCATGTTAATATGCTAATGTGCAGAGTATAGGGGGTTGAAGTGACACCCAGGACCCCTGAAAACTGATACTGATGAAATGTTTAATCCTTTTCTAAATAACACAAGGAACATTTTAATCATTACATTTACAGCATGAGTTTATATTCCAAATAAAAACTGAATAAAGTTGATGAGAGAAAAGTTTGGATGTTATAAAAGATTTCAAAGTTTACTGAAAACAGCTGCAAACAAACTCTTACTCAGAAAAGAACTATTAAAATACAAACTAACTGGTGCAACTATAAAAAAGTTTGAAATACAATAGAAGTATTTCTATTTTATCAAAGAAAAACATGTAACAGACATCAACAGCTCAAAGACGAATATGTGCAAAGAATCAGTGTTTGACCTCCAAAGTCCAATAAACATCAACTAATCCATATGAAAACTAGTTTCTAGTTTCTTCCGACAAAATGAAGACTTCTTTTACTAAATAGATACATTTTTAAAAAAAGGACGAATGTTCAGTAACATTTAAAACTTTCACATGTTTAAAGTAACATTTGTTATTTTTTCATGGCAAACAGGATGTTTGTGTTTGTGAAGTGGAACCAGAACTTACAGGTTCTGATGCAGAAGTAATAAAAAATGTCATTATGTGGTTCCCTCCATATATTTAGATGATGAATTTTTAAAATACCTATTATTATTGTTTATTCACTTCTTTAGTTTTAGTGGCCTTTGAAACTAAGGCTGACGAAAGAAATGGGAGATTGCATTGAGTTACAGAAGCTAGACAGGAAGTGATGGCTTTTTATCTACGTGCTGTAAAACATTTTCATGTTTTTACCCGTTGGTTTGTGGACAGCGAGTTCCGCGCCATCGCCATCTTGTTTTTTTGGAGCCAGAAGTGATGTTATTTGGGCGAGAAGGTAGCATTACCTCTGTCCTGATTGGCAGTCACCAAGGTAACAACTTGTCAATCACGCCGCAGCCTTTCCTAAAACATACGCTGCTTTATCGTCTATTTTCCTCTAAACGGGACCATAATTTACTAAATGAACATCCTGCTGGACTGAAGAAGACTTGAAACCAGCAACTGAGACCATAAACTGGAAAATGTTTCCTGAGAAGTCGTCTCATTTTCTCAAAGACTTCTGTACAATCTGACTTCTGTTAGCCCCCTGCTGGCTGTTAGAGAGAATGCAGGTTTAAGGGTTCACATTCAGACCTGGAGGTGCTGCTTGGTACCGATAACACAAGATGCTAATGTTAGAATAATGGTAATGTGGTCATGAGTTTAAGGAGGATCTTGTTGGTGTTGGTATCAGATCATGTGATCACCAGAGCCACAGTAGTGGACCGACTGACTGATGCTAACTTGGCTTAAAATCAGACTTGTCACGAAATATTTTACAGTCAGAAGAGAGAACTGAAGGAAACCGTGAAGTGAGAGTTCAGTTTGAAAAAATCCAGCTAACCAAGATAAGGCACTCAATCAGGTCCAGTCTGTACAGACAGGACCGCATCAGGTCGTGGCGTGGCCTATTTCTGCACCTCGGCCACGGAGACGAAGCATGGACGACGACGAACCTTCCTCTTGGTGTTGTGTTTGGGGTTCCTCTGGTACATGTCTGCATGAAGAAGAAAATCACTGAGCAAAAGCAGCGAAGAAGACTTTATTCAGCTGCTGGTCAACAGAAAAAACAAATGGCAACATGCAAAACATTCAGCTCTGGAACTGTCACAGAAATAACACACAAAGAGAAACATCTGCGGAAATCCCTCTGAATGTAAGAGGTTTTAAAGTTTATCTAAAATTAATAGATACAAATTAAAAATCTTCTACTATTTCTGTAAATTTACTGCATTTAGTAGGAAACATTTAAATTACATTAACTTATTAAGGACTTCACAAATCTTAGGATTTAAACCTGGAAACTGTTGGTCTTGACTTGGGACTTGACTTGAGCACCTGACTTTGGACTTGTCTTAGGACCTGATTTAGGATGTGACTTGGAACTTGTCATGACTCCATATTTGACCTGGGATTTGACTTGGGACTTGTTGACATTGACAACAAACTTGGGACTAACCTGTCTAGACTCTTAGACTTCTTAGCAAAGACTTACATGTGACTTGTAAAACACTGACTCAGTTCCCCCTCGGTCAGGAGGTGACAGGAAGTCGTACCTTTGAAGCTGATGACATAGTGCCTTTGGCCTTTCACCACTTTGACTTCAGATGTTCTGTCAGACAGAAACAAATCCTCCAGCATCCGTGACGTCACTGATGTGGTGCGCTGCTTTTCATCCTGCGGGAGACGGGGACGAGTTAGCACGCTAATATGCTTATATTGTGACCCCAGTGGGCATTGATTTAATGATATACAGGTCACAAGACATTTACTCCTTGACATTAAAACTGGCCTAGTCCATCTACCTCTACACCAAGTCCCCAGACCTCTGGAGTTAGACCCCAGACCTCTGCATCTTGTACCCAGAACTCTGGAGTTAGTCCCCAGACCTCTGGAGTTAGTCTTTACTGGCACTACAGCTAGAACTGCTCCTGAACTCCTAAACCTACAAATCTTCATCCTTAAACTTTCCCAGCAGTCTGACTCACCGGCTGTCCGTACTCCACCCAGTTCCCTTGGTCCCCCTTGTAGTACCACAGCCACTGAGTTGTCAGGATATAGTGAGGTGGCTTTGTTACCGAGGAAACCGTGGAGAGACGGCGAACGGGCTGCGACTCCTGTTTCATGGTCAGGAAGTCGACGGGCTGATCGCCGCAGCTGAAAACAGAAGAAAGAAAAGTTTCAGTCAGCGATCAATCAGCAGATTATCTTCAAACAAAGGTGAGACGTGACCTCTGACCTCTGTGTCTTGGATGGGTCACAGAAGTCTCGCTCGATGTCCTCCATGTGCTGCAGGTCTGTCCAGGTGTTGCCATTAAACACCTCCCATTTGTAGGGCAGGTGGAAGTGAACACTGCGGCACTCGTCTACGCAAACAGAGACAAGAAACTCTGCTACAAAAATACAAGAACTCAAAATGTGGACACTGCACCACACAAGACTTCTGTTCATTTTGTTCTATTATTAGGCTAAATTCACAATAGATACTGGAGAGAGACTTTTATGGTCTGAAAAAACTTTAATCCATTTAGAAGAAAGAAATATTCATGTAAAAAAACTGATGAGCAATTATGTGAAGTATGTAGGAAAGTTTCTGTAAACAGAATTTGAATGTTAAAAAAACGCACTTTATTCCTGGAGGGAAAAGTAAAAAAGAAATGACATAACTCGATTTTACTGTAAACTAACTGTAATAGTTTGCTGTTTCTCTGGTTAGTTTACAATAAATCAATATATTTCACAGGTTCTGTGTTTAATGTGAATGGGTTGATCATCTCTTCAGACTGTAAAGCTTCTGAGAATCAGAGTGGAAAATAATCTTAAAGGAAACTGCAGAAACTGAACAGATCTCGGATGCTGTCAGTCTGATACGATGAAGATCATCAGATAACGATAAAGAGGTGACAGTGAACTCACTCTGAAACTTGCAGCTGTTTCTGATGAAGTGCAGACAGATGTTGTTCCTGTTGTCGGTCTGATCAACACGTTTACACAAAGACTCGGGAAGTTTCTCTGACAGAAACACAAGACAGGAAGAGTCAACACAACAATCTGCGTCGCTTTAAGCACATCAATAGGTGTGTTCCTGTCACCTGCGGAGGCGGCCGCAGCACTGAGGTGGTGGATGTTCCTGTAGATGAAGGGCAGCTGCTCGATGACGTCTCCGCTCAGTCCTCTCTGCTCTAACATGCGGCGGCCATGTTGGTCGATGGCGTGCTGACGTTTACACTTGAGTCCGAACATGCAGTCGCCCTGAACGAAGTGCTGACACAAGTGCACTTTGGTGCAGTTGTTCTGGAAGGTGCAGCCGCCGTGAGGACCGGAGCCTTTGTTATAGTGTAAACACACCTGAGACAAGAAGACACACTGACACGTCACACCTGTGAAACACCTGAGGGACGGACCAATGAAACTACTGACCACAAGTCATTATGAAGAAACATCTCATCAGAAAGAATTAGTTTTTCTAATCAGGAGATTTAGAGTTTGTAATTTCATTAATAATTCGGAATTACATTTGAATGATTTCAGAATAAAAACAAGAAACTTTTCCATCTGAGGCGAAGCTCTTAATAAATATATATTCCCATAATATAATATACATATATACAGTATATGCTCATATATTGTTTTTTTTGTGATTAAGATCTTTTATTTATGAGAACGTTGTCTTGATCCTGTAATTTGAAGACAGTTTTCTCATAATTATTAGAATTATTAATACATTCAGATCTTGAAATTATAAAATACAGATAACGTCGTTCTGACGAGATATGAATCCCGTGTTAATTACATTGTTTTCTTGTAATTACAAAAACTCTTAATTACAAGATAAAGAGACGAAGAGCCCCAGTCAGATAAATCTCATTAACATTTAATATTTATGAGATTTTTTTTCTAATCATGAGAATTCTTATAACTTGAAGATGTAGATTGAAGGATGAAAGTCTCATATTAACTGTGTAATTATGAGATGTTCCGTCATTACGAGAATCATTTGTTCCTTTGGTTTACGTGATGTAAACGAACCTGAGAGCCAAAGGAAACTTCCTTCAGTCAACTGGACACTTTCAGTTTTCTTTGTTTGTTCTTTTTTCTTTAACTTTAATTTCTTGTTTAAACTCTGTTTGAGGTTCTTCAGGCTTCTTTTCACCTTTTCGCTTTCTTCTTCAACTTTTCATTGTTACTGCGTTAAAACATGAAGTCACAACTGTATCATCCAATCATATTGCAGGATCGTCATCTCTCTTCCTGTCCACAGAAACCAGGACAGAAGCTACTCTGGTTCCTCCTTTTCCACAAGAGAGAAGAAAAGACCGAACATGAGACGCAACACAGAACCAGAACAACTGTGATCAAGGGAATTCGTCTCAGGTGTGGCAGGTGTGTCGCAGGTGTGTGGCAGGTGTGTCGCAGGTGTGTGTCGCAGGTGTGTCTGGTGTGTCAGAGGTGTGTGTCGCAGGTGTGTCTGGTGTGTGTCAGGTGTGTGTCGCAGGTGTGTCTGGTGTGTGTCAGGTGTGTGTCGCAGGTGTGTCTGGTGTGTCAGAGGTGTGTCGCAGGTGTGTGTCAGGTGTGTGGCAGGTGTGTGTCGCAGGTGTGTCGCAGGTGTGTCGCAGGTGTGTCGCAGGTGTGTGTCAGGTGTGTGGCAGGTGTGTGTCGCAGGTGTGTCGCAGGTGTGTGGCAGGTGTGTGGCAGGTGTGTGTCGCAGGTGTGTCTGGTGTGTCAGAGGTGTGTGTCGCAGGTGTGTCTGGTGTGTGTCAGGGGTGTGTCTGGTGTGTCAGAGGTGTGTCGCAGGTGTGTGTCAGGTGTGTGGCAGGTGTGTGGCAGGTGTGTGTCTGGTGTGTGGCAGGTGTGTGATACCTCTGGCAGCAGTGCAGGGTCATTCTGCAGCAACAGCAGGAACAGGTCGTCTTCATTCAGCTCGTGCAGCGTTAACTCTCTCAGTAATCGGTAGTTGTGATCGGAACGAATGTCGTGGGAGAATTTGCACAACTTCCTGCGACAAACAACAACGTTAACGAGATCATGTTTAATTATTCATAGTTTTATTTATTGGTCACTACTGTATTTCATATAGTTGTTAGGTAATTCAATTTAATAATAAGTAATAACGCAGAGGGACAAACTTCACTTTAGAGCTAAAATATGAGCTGAAAAATCATCAATTGTTAAAGATAATCAATATTTGATAGATCTGATCTGTGGATGAACCATCTAATAATCAGTTTAAGGAGATATGAAGATATTTAAGGGATTCTCACGAGTCTTTCAGTTTTTAACGCTTTCGCTAACATCCGACTGATGTTCTCTGTTTTTTCTCTGCAGCAACAACCAATCAATACATTATTTAACAGATCAATTCATGAATGACAATATTTAAAGGGGTTTTAATGGTTTACCTGCAGGGTTTAGGGAGTAAAGATATGTATTTATGGATTAATGTGACTGCTTCTAAATGACATTTGTGTTTTTGTTGTATTTAAATTCATGAATTATTTATTTGCTCTGATGTTTGATGGAAATAAGTTCTGACTTTAACATTTTATCACTTGGACTTTGTAGATCCATATACACATTTAAAAATACATCAAATCTAAAATTACATTAAATTTCATTAAGTTAAGTTTCATGATTTAAAAAAGTCCGTAAACTGTGCAGATTTTAATTATCCATTAAATAAGTATTGAGGTTGCAACTGATGATTATTTTTAATTAATCTGAAGATTAATTTTGTGGAAAAATGTCCATTAAAACATCCAAGAATCAAGTTGAGAGATTCAGTTACTGACAGAAAACACAATACAATAAAGGCCAATTATTTTTCTGTTTTTTGGCCCTAAATCAACCAATTAATGAACCCCTAAAAATACACTTGTAAAGATCTGGACTGCATCACTTTTAATGTACAAGTTAAATTAAATTCAAGTTTCTAGTTGGAGGAAAACTGTCACTGAGATTTCTCTAAAAACAGACACTGAGGCTGTCCACATACTTATGGCCACATAGCGTCAACTCCAAAATAACACAGTGCTGTTCCATGACGTCACTGTGACGTCTGACAACGTGTGAAAGAGGTGAGTCATGACGTCAACATCCTAGCAGAATGACAGAGATCAGAGATGAAGGTGATCAGAGATGAAGATGATCAGAGATGAAGGTGATCAGAGATCAGTGATCAGAGATGAAGATGATCAGAGATGAAGATGATCAGAGATCAGTGATCAGAGATGAAGATGATCAGAGATGAAGGTGATCAGAGATCAGTGATCAGAGATGAAGATGATCAGAGATGAAGATGATCAGAGATCAGTGATCAGAGATGAAGATGATCAGAGATGAAGATGATCAGAGATCAGTGATCTGAAATAAAGGTGATCAGTGATCAGTAATCAGAGATGAATCTGATCAGAAATCAATGTGTAGTTTCTGTTTCCTTAGGTTTCGTTTCGTCTTTTCACTGCTGCAGGAAGTCTGTGTCAGTCCGCAGCAACTAGTCCGCCTTCAGTAACACCATGATGATGATGATGATGGTGACGATAATAATCAGCTGTTATAAAGATAACAATGAACTAACTACGGAAGCCTGGAAGAGAAGAAAACTACCAGTTTCAATGAGCAGCTGGACAGAAATGAAAGCGCGAATCCCTCCGCGGCTGAAAATAAACCCCCTAAACTGTGCGTCAACATCTGTTCATGTCAACATCTGTTCGTGTGTTCGTGTCAGAGAGGAAATCAGGTCAAATCCGTATTTTAGAATCAACTTATCTGTTTTCTGACACACCTGAGCGCGTGCGCGCGGCTCACCTGCCCTTGCCGAACCTGCAGTTTCCGTAGATGAAGAACTTGCAGATGTGCAGCTGCTGACAGTCCGCGCACTCTCCGCCGCCCTCCCGGTACTCTCCGGTCCCCTCCCGGTACCTGTCGCACAGCCGCAGGGAGGTTTTGGCCACCACCGTACAGTCCCCGCCGCCCCCCGCCGGGTCCTGGACCAGCAGGAAGCGGGGGCACTGCTGGATGATGAAGAGGAACTCTTCCTCGGTGATGTCGCAGCTCTGCAGCAGCTTCCGGTGCAGCTGCAGCGGCTGCATGGCTCCTCCGCTGCCGCACAGCAGGCTGGTGGCCAGCAGGATCTCCCTGCTGTACCCGGACATGCTCGCTGCTCCGCGGACTCTCCGGGCTGGTCTCTGGCCGGTTCGTCCCGGGGAACCGACAGGTACACCGAGCGTCACTTCCGCCCCCAGACTGTCAGAATAAAAGCACACCTCCGCACCGCATCTGGTACCGTGTGAGCGTTGACAGCCAATCACAGCAGCTGTTACTGCTGCTGGATGTCTGCTGGACAATAAACAGACGTCCTGATTGGTTAAATGTGACTTTTAATATTCATATTTCTAGTATTTCTTATTATTCGTGTATTAGATAGATAGATAGATAGATTACTTTATTCATCCCCGAAGGGAAATTAAGTATTGTATTATTCATATATTTTATATATATTATTCATATATATATTAATTCCTATTATTGATTAATTGTTATTAACGTTATTGGTGGTCGAGCGACAGACTGTGGTGGTTTTATCAAAATGAGGCACGAGCTGCTGATAAAGTTCTTCTGAAGTCACGTGTTTGAAACGTTTTTATATTAAAGTCTTTAACCAATAAACTTCAGTAGAACAGGAAGTCGGATTGTGAAGATAAAATTGAAAAACATTTCTCCAGTTTGATTTAAATATATTTAAATATTAAAAACTTAGCTGGACAAAATATTCTGAAGAGTCTAAAGAGCAATTACTGTTGGATTCCATTTTATTTCTGAATTATTTGTTTCCATTTGGACATTTTAAGTCTTCCACAGTTTATTTTTAATCTGTATGAATCGATAAAATGTGAGTGACATGGTCAGTCAGTCATTAACTGGGAGGATGAGCACAGCTGTACTATTAGAGAACGCCTGGCACTGAGACCAGGTATGTTAAACTGAACCAAACCGTATGAAGGTAGACAGAAAGTCTTATAGGCCACTGGGCCTTTTCATTTACTGCATGAAGTAATGGTGGAATAAAAGGCTTGATTTAATATTGGAAAAAGTACTTAAGATTTGCAAAAACCCGAATGTGTGAAACAGGAGGAACCTTGAAGAAGAGGAGGTGTTCTCCAGGGCATGAAGGACATGTTTTCTGATTCAGTTTCAGTATCCGCGGTTTACTTTGTATTTGTTGAAGTGCTTATCACTGACTCTATCTGAGTGTTTTTCTTCAGTGTTAAAGTAGTTACTGAAGTTATTCTATCATTTTATTAATGCTCTAAGTGTTGTGAAAGATCTGAAGATCAGCTGAAAGGTTTTTTACAACTTTCTTTTTTTCTGTTTTCCAAATCTTTGTGTCGTTATTTACAGACTTTAAAATCTGATTTCTTAATTTCTTCATCAACTGTGAAACAGACCTGAGTTCAGTTTGTGGACAGAGAGTGAGCTCAGGTGTTTCTAATCAGGCGGCTGTGACTGGACCAGCTGACTCATCAAAGTGTTTGAGCGTGAGATGGTGAGCAGGTTGGACTGAGGAAACATGATGCTGTCTGTCTGTCTGCTGTCTGTCTGTCTGTTTACTCGTCACTCAGGTGAGAAACAGGATTCACTCCAGATTTCATGTTTTATTGTTTCACTTCAGGTTAAACTGAGTTCTGTGTTTGCAGCTGAATTTAGTCAGAAACCATCAAACACATCAGATCACAATAACACAGCTGCTGATCCAGGACCAGGACCAGGACGCGGACCCGGACCAGGACCAGGACAAGGTACACTTCATGTGCTTCTACAAAAGAACGGATTCATATTTAACTAGAACTAATAAAACATGCATTTGTACTTTTCAAGACCTTATTAAAACAGTTTTATTTACTGGGTCGGGTTGATAAATGAGGATGAATCCGATTCATCGGAAGTGATCTGATTTTGTTTTTCTGTTTCGTCTTATCAGATTTAAATTTGAATCAGATCCAGAATCAGATGAATGTGACTTTAAATGAAACTCTGCAGGAACATGAAACTTTCTCTGGAAACTTTGGATTCAGGGGTACGTTTAATAACCCTTCAATATGAATATTAAATTATTTTATTTTATTTTATTTTATTGAAATTCTAAACCACAATTTGTAATATGAAAGATTTTTTTCATTGTTAAAATTAAAAGTAAAAACTACAATAAAACTAACTTTTTTTTAATTTTACGCCAACTGTAACTTTTACATCCAATGTGGTTTAGACCTGTCGGGGGTGCGGTCCTTCATTCCAGAACAGGAGATGGAGTCCAGGATCATTGGGGGTCAGGAGGCCTGGGCTCACTCATGGCCCTGGCAGGTTTCCCTTCGATTTGCCTCCACACCGGCCTGCGGAGGTGCCATCATCAGCCCGCTGTGGGTCGTCTCTGCTGCCCACTGCTTCAAAAGGTCAGAGGTCACCTGTTAGATCTGGAGTTATACCAGGTTTAGGTAGACCAGGACCAGACTAGACTCGGTCAGTACAAGTAAGAATGCATCTCAGTTTCACCTGCTGATGATTCGACCTGTTCGCAGGTACAACAAAGCTTCTTTCTGGACGGTTCTGGCTGGAAAACATGACCTGGACAATCCTCATGAACCTGGACAACAAGTTAGAAACACACAAACACAAAAGTCTTGTGTCTTTCAGATTCGAGATCTGATCCACTAGCTGTGGACGAATTGGTAACAAAGTGTTTTTCTACAATATCCACTTGACTACAAATGTTCTCTGGATCACAAATGTGTATCCTTAAACCTGTTTGTCCTATGTTGTGAGTTTAACTCAAGAACTGAAAAAAACTGAGCTGGTAGAAAACCAGTTTTCAATGCTGATAAGACTTGTAAAAGGAGCAGAAAGGGACTCGGTTCTTCTGTTAACAGTTGGTTGGAGTCTCCATGATCATCAACCATCACGGCTACAACACTCGGACCAAAGAGAGAGACGTGGCTCTGCTGAAGCTGCAGCAGCTGCTGGTCTTCAACCAGTTCGTCAGACCCATCGGCATCTGGATGAGTCCACTGCCCCTCCTCAGGAAGTGCACCATCACGGGCTGGGGCTCCACCCGAGAGAGTGAGGAAGTGTTTCTCCATTCTACAAAACTCCAGAAACAAAGGGCTTCTTGAGGCTGAGATGATGAGACCTGATGTTTGTTGCTGGTTCATCAGATGGTCCTCGAGTTAACAGACTCCAGGAGGTGAATGTGACCATTCTGAACCCTGATGTCTGTAACCAGAACTACCTCGGCAGGATGCGACCCTCCATGTTCTGTGCTGGGAATGATGGAGGAGGAGCTGATGCCTGCCAGGTATGACCTGAAGGACCATCACAGTCCAGAATCTGGACTATGAAGCACAGAAAACCAGTCTGAGACATGACACAGAAATGTGACGACTTTAGAGTCAACTTGACTTTTTCTAGGAGCTCTTCATCTCTTCGCTGCTCCGTCTTTGTCGGCTCGTCCCATCTTCTCTCTCGTTGTTCGTTGTCTTTCTATCGTGTTGTCTCGTCTCTTCTTTGTCTCATCATGCTTTTCTTGGTGCTTGACTCTTAGTTGTCTTGTCTCTTCTTTGTGCCATCTTATGTCTTCATTGTCCTGTCTCTTCATTATACTGTCTCTAACACTGTCCTGTTTCTGTCTCAGGGGGACTCAGGAGGTCCTCTGTCCTGCTTCACTGGCAGCAGGTACGAGCTGGCAGGTTTGGTCAGTTGGGGAGTTGGTTGTGGACGATCCAGAAGACCAGGAGTCTACACCAAAATCCAACAACACACTCAGTGGATCTCTAACATCATGAGTAAGTTTCAGAGATAATGGAGTTTACCTGTAAAAGACGTATTCTGAAGAGTTTTTGTTGTTTCATTTACAGATGATCAGAATATCATGTATGCAGACGACCTCACTACTGAAGGTAAGTTTTTACATTACTCTGTTTTTACACACTTTGTTTTTTAATTCCAACATCTTCATTAATCTCCAGCCCTGTCTGATTGTATTTTTATTTGTATTTGTATTTGTTCACCCGGATGACAGAGAACAGGTGTGGTAAGCAGCAGAGCTCCAGCTGCGAGAAGGCCCCAGGCCTCGCTGGTCTCTCAGTGTCCCAGGACGGTGAGGTGTCTGTGGGGAACCTGACAGAGTCCTGCCCCTTCTTCTGGCACTGGCAGGTCAGCCTGCAGTCCAACGGACGCCACTACTGCAGCGGAGTGCTCATCCAACGCCGCTGGGTCATCACTGCTAAACACTGCAACGTCAGGTCATACTGCTGCTGTTATTACTGCTTTTGTTACTGCTGGTATTATGGCTACTACTGCTACTACTGCAGTAGAGTGCACTGGGTCATCGCTGCACAACAGCGCAATGTCAAGGAAAATATATAAATAATAAACAGTAGTACTCCTGTTAGTTGCTGCCTGCAGGACACTGTCACGTCAGCTAATACAACTACTGCTATTACTAGTACTACTACCACCACTACTACTACGTAGTAAAGTACTACTAGTACTACTACTGCTGACTTTTATTTGTCTCTGCAGAGCTAAAGAGGATGTGGTGGTTCTAGGAGTTCATGACCTCCGGTTCTCTTCGTCTCAAACCATCCCGGTTGATGAGCTCTTCATCCTGCCGGAGGACGGCAGTTTCCCCCCGACATCTGACCTGTTGCTGCTCCGCCTCAGCGTGCCCGCCAGATTTAGTAGGAACACCTAAAAAAAACAAACCTCAACATTCACATTTAAACTTCTCCTTGGTATCTAACTCTGTATGTTGTGTATTGTCTTCCACATTGTTGCACATGTTTACTGAGACTCTGATGTGTGAGTGAAATATTGAAACTGTCCTTTGGTCGTGTCTCCAGGCTCTAATGTGTCTCCAGTTTGTGTCCCTGATGAGGACGAGGAGCTTGATGACAGCTGGTTTTGTGTCACAACCGGCTGGGGGGCCACAAAAGCAACAGGTACTCTCCACATGTCTAAATCCAGAGCAGGAAACAGAAGTGATAAGATAGACGTGGTATGTTATGCCTGTTGAGGTAAAAACCTCAATATCATGAAACACAAACTCAAAGGCGTTGCTCTAATAAACAACAAGCTGTGGTTGTTTGACTATTTTCATCAAACTCTGGTGTGTGCTGTCGTCTTCTGTAGTGGACCTCGATCCAGAGCGGCTGCACCATGTCAGACTGACTCTGGTTAATCAGACGACCTGCAGTGAGAAGTGGGGAGGAGGACTCATCAGTGACTCCCACATCTGTTCACATCCTGCAGGCTCCACTTCCTGCATGGTAACCCCTCCCTGAAATCAATTTATATTATATTATTATTTATATTAATACTGCTGTCAGTTACCGGACGACATGTTCAGAGTCTCTCAAATGATATTACATCGCTTTATGTGCTCTAATAAGCACTATCTGTCAGTAAGAAAATTGCTGTGATAAACTTGTTTTGGAAACAGGTGAAAAGATTTGTATTGTGTTTCTTTCACTTTAAGACGAGCCAAATAACTTGTAAAGATTAAGAACTTTAGTTTTCCTCTGCAGGGTGACCATGGAGCGCCTCTGTTCTGTCGGAAGCGTGGTGCCTACTTCCTGTTTGGCGTGGTCACATGGGGCAGCAGGCGGTGTGATGCAGACAAACCAGCCATCTTCTCCAGAATATCAGACTATCACTCATGGATCACTGAGGTGACTGAAGACGTCTGAATGTTTCTGTTATCAATAAACTCCTTAAACTGGAAGCTATTTGTCTTCAGAGCTGTTAAACTGCGGCCGGGACTCTTGTGTCAAAATTCACTTTGCTTTTCTGGAGATTTCAACTAATCTCACCATCGTCATCAGAAAAAAAGGAGTTTTTGGCTCGATTGTCACATGGAGGATTGTTAGCTGCAGTTTTACTTTAAAAAGTTGCAGCTAATCGGTGCCTGATCAGACAACCATTTTAAGACTAAGTTTCAGACACTGACAAAACCAGAAACAGTCCAGTTTACAGGTGATTCAAGGCCAAATTTGGTAAAATTACTGTATTAGGATCATCTATTTAGACTAGACTGACCCTAAATGTTGTCTATTCAGAATCATTCAGCTAGAACTCTTAGAGAATCTTTCATGTAAAATGTTTTGTTGGTGTCCTAAACATGAAACAGTTGGCAAATGGTGCATAAAATTCCTCAAATTTTTATTTGAGAACAAATCTTAAACTGTGTTTTAATCAGCATTTCATTTCAGTTATACACGATTCTTCACTTTACTTTTTTAATGTCTGCTGATAACCAGAAACAAAAAATTTAATTTAAAATACCTAAAACAAGCAACTGTCCTGACAACACATCTAGTTAAAACTGTAGGTATATTGTTGTTGTGTTGTTTTGTTTTTTTTTAAACTGGAAGGAGCTTTGTCAGCGGCAGATTTACGAATCCCACTAGGGGGAGGTAAGAAAGTATGTTTGTTTGTAATTGGTGTGAAATTAATCTGCCAGTTGTCCATTCATGTCCTGGAGTGAAACATCACACTTCACTAGTGGGATTTACGCTCTGTATTGACTGACAGACTTGATTCAGAGAACATGAACACATGATGATGCTTCGGTGAATCCTCTATCAACTGCCTGGTTTGGGAGGCAGTTGAGTTCTCAGAAAGACAAACCTTTAGAGTCTGAGACAGGACATGGCTGCTGTCTTTTATTTATATTTTTCAGCTGAGAAAATGAGACTTGGTGCATAAGGCCGTGATGAAACTCTTTTTGAAGCTGGTCAGATGACATTCAGTCCATAGAGGTATAAAAACAATTATGAGGGTTCCAGTCCAGCAGTGAGCAGTAACAGTTTCCTTTTCAGCTGTCCTGCAGCAGGTCGTACGATCCTCCATTCACCACTTCGTGTTTGTCCCCAGCCTACAAACAGACGGTAAGTCAGCACTTAACACCACTGTACTGGTTTATTTTCTCATCTTGTTCTTGCTGTCTATTCTCAACAGTTATTAGGCCGATAAACTACAGCTGTAACTTACTTTAATTATCAATCTAATAATCACTTGTTCAGTCTAAAATGGCAAATAATGACAAAGTCCAACATTGTGAACTAAATGATTGTATTGACTGATTACTGCATTATAATTAAACTATGACTTAGCTGCTGACTCACTGTCACGTCAGGTGTATTGGATTCAGCAGGTTCAGGAGCTGCTTCATAAACCGGGTTACAGATACTGCGACCGCAGTCTGCAGGTGGAGTTTCTTCCTCCTCTTCATCCTCCTGTCAGAGTGACCAGGGCAAAGGTCAGCACTGAGACATGTTTTACACTCAATCAAATATTATAAAAGTATCAAATGTCTCTTAATAACTATAAGGAAGGTATTATGCTAATAAATGTTAGTTAATTGTGTGTGTGTATAAAATTGACATACTTCAAGGTTTAAATTCAAATATTTTAAAAAGGTATTGTACCAACACATGTCTTTAACTAATACTGACATCAATACAAATAAATGTTGTAATACTAAATGTGTCATACTAATACTTAGAAATGGGTTCTACTAGTTTCTATACATGTTTATACTGATGCTAATAAATGTCTTAAACTAATATAACAAATGTATTGTACTAATCCTAATAAAGAATTAATATTAACAAATGTGTTATACTAGTAATTTTAAATGTGTTCTACTGACACATAACAGATATTTCAGCAAAGAATTTGACAGACAGACCAACTAAAGACAACCAAATGCTCTGACCTTGAAGTAGTGGAACTGGAAGGGTTTAGCGTTGTGGGTGTAGAAGTGATATCCAACAAAGATGACTCCTGCCACCAGAACAATGAGCAGCACCACTCCAACTCCCATCCCTGCCTTATGTGCCGCATGCATCTGCAGAACCAACCCCAGCAAAGTCAGATGTCAAATAAGAAAAAAATTAGAATACCAGTTAAACTCTTTATTAAAACTATGATTTTTTTTTGTCAACAATTAGTAAATACTGTGTCGTTATTACATCACTCACCTCTTGGCGAGGAGGCGGGGCTTTCAGTGGTCCCTGGAGGACATGGATGATCCCGTTCGAAGCCCTGATGTCAGAGTCAGTGACGAAGCGGTTGTTGACGTAACGAGACGACTGGAGATGAAATATGGATTTAAACTTTCTAAAAACACCATCCTCTGACAAAAAATTTACACTTAAAAACAATAACTACAGAAGGAACTCATTCAAAAATCTGTAATTTTTTAACTCAAAAACGTTCACTCTTTTCCTCTCTTCCTTTCTCTTGGAGATTTTAGCATCATTGTTGCATTAAGAACATATGCAGGCTGTTTTGGTTTCCTTGTACTGCTTTAGCTGAATCTAGGTTGCAAACTCTTTGCCCAAATTAGCATTTTCTGGCTTCAGTAATTGACACAGATGATGGTGAGTGATACACACAACCCGGGTCAAGTTCAACTATATTTAGAATATCAGTCCAAAGAAGGCTTATTTTTAATTAAGACTGTACAGCCAAATTATCAGTATCACTTTAATTAAAATATTTGTCTCTTGTACTCTTATGTAATGACATGCATACATAACATTTCTGTAATCATCAACAGTTACTGTATATTGTAAACAACAAAAGTCCCAAGACTGCGAAGAAATAAAGGACTGGAAGAAAATGTCTTGCATGCAGTCGTCCATGGCTGGGCATTAAACCTAAATAATATTTGGCCACAAATTAAACTTTGTCCGTAGTTGTGACTACCAAAAGTTGATTGTTTTGTCTTTCTTCTTTGATCAGATGTTTGTAATTCATGAAAGAAACAATAGTTCTGTGGGATGGGACAGTTTGGCCTGTAGTGCACAGTAGCAGAAATAAATCTGACCAGAGCTGACGGGTTGAGCAGATCAGCGACTCCGAGGACGGTCAAGCTGCCGACACGAGTTCTGATCCGACTACCGTTCTTCAGCTGGCTGAGAGGAAGAGCCTGACCTTCCGAGAGGTGGAACTCAACGTCCCGCTGAGACAGAGTCTGCAGGGACCCATGGACAGGTGAACACACGGTAACAGGTAAATGTATAGAACCAGTTCAGATCTTTCTGTGTGACTCACCTGGTTGTCAGGCAGGCCGTTGTTGTCAGGTACAAACAGCGTTGACTGGACTGTCAGGTTACTGAGACGCTTCACAAACTGCTTCCCTGACTCAGACACCTGAGAGAAGTTCAGGATTTGCTGAAGAAGCAAAAAAAAATATGTTTGTCATAACTGAAGATTAATAAGTGGTAAATGGTTTATGGCTGCAACATCTGATGACAAAAGCTGAAAAGGCTCAGATTTGATTTGTGTGACTCGGCTATAAACAGCCACATCTTGAATTGTGACTTGGCAGAAAACAGACTAACTGTGAGGAAGTTTGAGAAGGTTGGTGTGGATTCAAGAATCTGCAGCAGGTTTCCTGTACAGCTGAAACCGTCTCCAGCGTAGCCGGGTTTACACTCACACTTCACCTCTGAAACAAAGAACAGATTCACTAATATCTGCTGGTTATTGATGATCAGCACATCAAAGTCATACATATCTGATCCAATCATCAACCAAACAGAATTTGGGTTAAGATGTCAAACAAGTTTGTCCAAATGAAAATCTAAATGAAAAGGTCGTTTTTATTTTAATTATTTTAATTTTAATTTCATTATGTGTTTTGTTTTTTCTAGATGGCGCTGATACTAGTTTATAATTCTGTTCCCAAACTTATGGAATAAAATAAAAAGATAAAAAGACGATCATGAGATAGTAAGAAAACAGCCTTTCGTACCAAGACTATAAAAAAATGAATCCTGTTTGTTGACGAGCACAAGAAAACACGGTTGAGTTAAAAGAAATGAACATGATTATGAGAAAACTAAACCTAAAATAATTAAAGCTAGGGTTCTTCTGACCATCTCTCAGATCTGTTTACTTATTATTTGTCGCTTTATAGTAAATATTGCTTGTGCAGTAGGTTAATAAAGCTCAGGTATGTTGGCCAATGAGCTAAAATACTATATTTCAGAAAGTTGTCAGAAAGTTATGGAGTATTCTTGTTAGGTTTAATTCAGTAAACGTCCTTCATTCTACACTATCGTCCCGCCTCTTCCTCGCTCACCCTTCATCCGGTAGCAGAAGGCGTCCCAGGTCTCGCCCAGATTTTTGCGGGTGCCGTAGTCCACGATGCCCACATGTCCGAAGCCACAGTGGGGGTTGGAGTAGGTTGTGGGGTATGCCACCCGGGCCTGGTCCAACCAGCCGGCAGCACACATGTTCAGCCCACCCTACAGAGATCAGCAGACGGCAGCTTTAATTCAGAGGCCAACAGGACCAGCAGACAGCAGCTTTAATTCAGAGGCCAACAGGACCAGCACACGGCAGCTTTAATGTGTCAACCAGTGCAACAGTGTGACTCCTTGATGTGTTTTTAATAGTTTAATAACAGCTTTAATATCAACA
>CM062211.1:19775000-19965000 GCA_031216445.1 Lateolabrax maculatus | reverse complement strand
CTGCATGCAGCACCACTCCACGGACTGGGGCTAGACTCTGTCCTTGTCTTGAGTTGCCCTGGATGAGAGGCACCCATTTGAGTCTCAGGACCTGTGGAACTCTGCTAGTGGATTTCAAAACTCATTTGGGGAACAATTGAGAAACCTGGATGAGGGTGACTAGAAGGAATGGCCTACTTGTTCTGAACCTGTTACTACACTACACGAAAATCATGTTGGAACATAAGGTGGTTTATAAGCGTAACTGGTACCTATACACCTGAGGCCAGAGATCAATGACCACCTTTATAGTTGTGTCATCAGATCTGCAGCTGTATGTTTTAAACAAAGAGAGGAGGTGTCAGCTGGTGGTGATACATCAGGTGATGGGGGAGGCTACTGTGTAGTGAGCATGAAGTGGGAACATCTGGCCCCTGTCTAAGGTCTTCCACTCCCACCTCCAGTGGAAGTATATGTTGCATCCAGGGATGACAGGGATGTGAAATCCAAGAGGGCCACATTGAAATCCTCCATTGTGGAAGCCTGAGAACTCCACCAGGTGGAGGATGTGAGGAAAAGGATGTGTGGGCTACCTTTCTCAGCCCACTGCCACTGAGATGTCAGTTCGTCCTAGAAGAGGGATTCCCTCCTCCTGTTCTTCTTCCAGATGTTTCTTTTTCTGTTTGAGGGTTTATTTGTGGAGTTTCTCCTTATCTAAACCAAGGGTCTGAAGTCTCAGAGATAAACATGTGATTTTCAGATAAGTAAATAAACTTGACTTGATATGTGGAGTGTTTAACAGTGAAAGTCTGTCAAAGATTACACAATGTTGTGTTTAACACATCCAGATATCTCACATCCAAATCAAACTGGATTAAATCTAGTCAGTCCACAGTGGGAGTTTGGAGGGGACCCATAAAAGGAAAATGAGAACTGAAGGCTGTTAATTGGAGAGAATACATAAAGTTATTTGAAGGAATGAATGACCAAAGAATGTCCCTCATGAGGCTTCTTCATCTTTATTGGGTTTCAACATTTTCTCCTTCCAGTAGAAATTTTCTTACCTCGAGCAGTTTGTAGAAGGTTTTGTAACCATGATGTTCAGCCACATCAGTCAGGTTCAGCTGGGTAAATCCAGTAGACAGACATTCATATGAAGGAAACAGACAATTTACTGACGCAGTCATTTATCCAGCAAAAATCTCAAACAGTATCTATCAGTCAGACTAAATATTTTGAAGACAACACATTGGAAACAAAGATGGACGCTTGTCATTATTTTTTATACTACATTATTAACTGATTAATCCAAAACTAAGCACTGGATTAATCAGCAGCTGTGTTGTGTACTTACAGGAATGTTTGGCTGTTTTTTTTTGTCTACATCGGGAGGAAACAGAATCTTGTTGATCACATGGAAGATCCCGTTAACGCTGACGTCGTCGCTGTAAGTCACGTTAGCCTGGTTGATGAAGATGCTTCCCTGAAAATATCCAACATACAAACAGTCACAGAGGTCCGTTCATTACCAACACTTAACTGTCATCCCCTAAAAAGCTTTAATTTCCATTCAATACAGTTTAAACATTAGGTCAAGTCAGTATCAGGTGTTCATTTACAGTTCCAGAAGCATAACGCCATTAGTAACATATTTGATACATGAGTTTCTGAGACCTCGACATCACCAACAAGATCAGTCATTAACTGAAAAAACCTCTTGTACACAATCTGGCATATGTTAAAACAATGATTATTTAGGAACAGCCAATCTCAGAAACGGAAGCCAACACATCCACACGGACTGTTCACCTGATGCAACAGAAGCTTGCTCAAAAGTGATTGGTCAATACTACTTGGACTACAAAAGGACTACAAACGGAAACCAGAACACTTCAGATACCCAACTCTTAGTCCCTTGCCTACAGATTCAGCATTCATGTACTGATATCTGTTTGTAGAGATGGAGTCACAGTCAACAGTGGGCACAGTGTTGTGGTTTGTGTTCTTTAAACTTGACCTCAGTGTCCTTAATGTTAGTTACAGTCCTGAGATGAACAGACTTGGATTCTACTCTCTGATTGGTCACCTGGGTGGACCTGGTGGTCAGGACGAGTCCCGACAGAGACGTCAAGTTTCGGGGTCGGCTCAGGTCAGCAGGCAGCAGAGTGTGACACATGACGATGTGGCTGCGCAGGACGGTGGCAAATTGTTCGATATATTTCTCTGACATCAATGATTTCATCTAAACAGGAAAAATATATATGAATAAATAAAAGTCAGAGTTCAGATCCAAACAGCTCTATGGATGCTGGCGTCTGTCTGACAGACTGAAATGACTCAGCAACCGTTGAATGGATGGTGGTGAAATGTGGTTAAGATCGGAATCGGAATCGGAATTGGGTTTATTGCCAAGTAGGTTTTCACATACAAGGAATTTGCTGTGGTGTATTGGTGCGTAACAAGTACAGACAATTACAAGTACAGACGAAACAAGTAGTGCAAGGTGCAAGGGTATGTATAAATATAGTAATTTAAAGTACTACAGTACTAGTGCTAAGTAAGTATAATTAACAGTACAAAATATGAAAAAGAAAATGACTAAATATGTGCAATATATCTTTTGTAGATGATAATGAATAAATGAATAAAACTAAAACTGTGAGGAATGTGCAAAATATTGAGTGTATTGAGATGCTCATGTTCCCCTCAGGATGAACTGGAATAACTTTATTGATCCTCTAACTTTTCATCCATTGCTATCATCAGGTATGAGACAATTCATCACAGGTGAGCTTTCAGCACAATCCATCCAATAGCTGTTGAGATATTTCAGCCTGAACCAAAGTGGAGGAAAACGGACTGACTGAGATACTATTGGTCACCTTGCCGGAGTCGCTTCTGTCTGTTACGAAGGCGTCGGCGTTCGGAGCGAAGACGGTGAACGGGCCGCGACCTTTCAAAGAAATGTCAACCATCTGAAACCAGAGTTTTAATTTGAGTTAAATCTGAATTTACCTGCAGGAGGCGACAGAGTGAAACGTGTCATCACTCACCATCAGGCCGAGGTAAAAGTCTCTTAGCTTCCTCCTCAGGATCTCCTACAGGGAGTCAGCAGTTAGTTTAAGTCCGGTGGTTAATAAATGATCTTTAGTGTTTTAGCTGCTCACCTTCCCCACGGTGCCTCTGCAGGTGACTCCGTCCCCGATGAAGTTACCGACACACGTGCAGGTACGAACACCTGGACCCGTCATGTTACACCTGGCGTACTCGTGACAGCCGCCGTTTTTCTGGAAACATCAGCGGCACACAAGTTAAAGATAAAGACATATTACTGTGTACTGAGGAAAATATTTCACCTAAATTATAAATGTGGTTTGAATTTGGATTATAATCTGGAATTATAAGAAGGAAAAATGTTCAAAATGAAGCCTCATTTTAAAACAATCACAATCACATTTATAGTCCTGATATTACTCACTTATCAAAGATGATCACAACATTCAAAGCTGTTATTTGAATTATTTATATCATATTTACAATTGCATAAATAATAATAATAATAATAATAATAATAATAATAATAATAATAACAGAGTGTCTATTTGCACCTGGGTGACAATAGTCAAACTGCAGCTATTTGGATATTTACACCCAGCCCCCTTAGGAAGGCAGGTGATGTGGTATACAGACCGTCAAAGAGCTTTCATGGATGAACGAGTCTGTTTATATATTATTAAGATTGTTTATACTGTATATTTGATTATTTTAGGAACATAAAGTAACTAATCCATCCTAAAATCTAATAATTCACAACCTAAACTGAATCTTTGTTAAAGCAGAGATCTAAAGTTTGATCCATTCAGAGTCGAACTCACCTTGCGACACAAGTTGATCATGTTGCAGGTCTGTCCGTCTCCTGAGTAACCTTCACTGCAGGCACAGGAAGTCTGCAGAGATTGAGAAAATTACATCAATAAACACTAAACATGACAGCAGTCTGACCATCAGCAGGTTGTTCATAATAAAATCTGTTTTTACTTTGTTTGGTCCAACATGGATACAGTCTGCATTGATGTGACAGCCTCCATTTCCTTCCAGACAGGGATTTATTTCTACAAGAGAAACACAAAACTCCTGCAGCACTCGAACACATCACACAATCTGTTTATTTATTTGACGACACGACAATCAGATTCATATTGATCCAGACACAGTTTTATCTGTTCAGTTATTCTAAACCTGAAACACGCTGTTATATAAAAATACTTAAGGAGCTCAAAATGGTTCTGAGGAAGCCTTGAAACATCACAGTACTCTGCATCGCCCCACAGAGCTCTGCATCGCCCCACTGTACTCTGCATCGCCCCACAGTGCTCTGCATCGCCCCACAGAGCTCTGCATCGCCCCACAGTGCTCTGCATCGCCCCACAGAGCTCTGCATCGCCCCACAGAGCTCTGCATCGCCCCACAGAGCTCTGCATCGCCCCACAGAGCTCTGCATCGCCCCACAGTGCTCTGCATCGCTCCACAGAACTCTACATCGCCCCACAGAGCTCTGCATCGCCCCACAGAACTCTACATCGTCTCACAGTAAGAAGAATTTAAACCCTTTTTACAGAAGCAAACAGACAATAAAAACAGTGAACCTACCGATGCACACGAGTCCATCACCAGAGTAACCGCTGTTACAAACACAGTCTCTACGGCCGGGTAGAGTCCTCTTACAGACCGCATACAGACTGCAGCCGCCATTACCCAACACACACGGGTCTCTAGCTGCAAACATCATCATGACCATCATCAATATCATCATAAACATCAACATCATGTAAAATTCACCTTCATGTTATTGTTACCTTGACAAAAAGTTCCGTTTCCTTCAAATCCAGCAGCACAGAGACACTGAGAGCCAGACGGTCCGATCACACAACTATCAGACGAGATAAAAGAAGAAGAACAGAACATCCTACATCAATGACAGAAGCCTGAACATCCTGTCAGCTAGTGTGTAAAACCAGTAGGATCCTGAAGGGGGCGCTGCAGCCAGCAAACTTGGCCACGGTGATTGCTGAGTTCAAATCTGGTGTTGACTTACTTTGCACTGGTGTGACATTTCACTGAACCGCACAGTTCATCAGCTTTGAATTCAATTTCTGCAACAACACAGACATGGTGTTAGTGCCACAGGAATAAAGACGTAAGTAGAAAATCTACGAGAAAAACATCATAACTTTCTGAGAACAAAGTCTTAATACCAAGTATAAAAATGTACAAGGAGACATGATATTCTGAAAAGTAGTTTTTAAGTATTTTGAGATAAAGATACTTCGATACTTGGTGGTAGCAAACCAGTGAAAGCAGTCTGTCAGATGAACTAAACCTACATAACTAAGGTGTTTGAAGGTCAACTTTGCTCTTATTGTGTTCGCTGACTTATTCTCAAAATATTCAGACTTTATTCCCAGACATTTTCTACTTTATTCCCAACATGTTATATGTTTGACTGTATTTTCTATTTATTACGCCGTTTTATTGTAAAGTTTTGGGGACTTTTTCATAAAACTCTAATTAATCATAAAATTACAACTTTATTCCTAAAATATTAACAAATTACTACAATTCTTTCTCGTAAAATGAAGACTTTTCTTGAAACGTCATATAAATACTGGACAGTCTGTCAGTGTAAAGGTTTACTGTCATACTTTCATCACAGAGGACTCCTCTCCAACCGACGTCACACTCGCACGTCCCGTCGCCTTTAAGCCCTTCATTACAGCGGCCATTTTTACAGCCACAGTCTGCAGAGGAACCCGCAGAGAGTGAGAAGGGAGGAAAAGATACGTGCTGTGTAAGGGTTACTGTATGAGATGTATCTACCCTGGTCACAGTGGACTCCGTATTTCCCCTTCTGGCAGGTTTCACAGGCCGTCCCATTGAAACCTTTGTTACACTGACAGACTCCAGTCCCGTTGGTCCCGTCCAAACAAAGTCCGTTACCGAAGCAGGGCTGACCCTTCGGCCCGGGACACGGCTCGCAGTGCTCCCCGAAAAAGCCTCCACAACACCTCCGCACCTGAAAACACCAGAGTTTTACTGTCAGGAACATCCTGTCTGTTTCTGCATCAGGTCGTTGACTTTGTGACATACGATAGTCTTCTGGAGGCACGTGGCTCTGCAGCCGATGGTCAGCAGGCGCTCTTCCTCAAACATCCGAGTGAACATACATTTCCTCCTCTTCACTGACTTCTGCAGAAACAGGGATTTATCAGAGGTGAAGCTTGACCCAGTTTGTGCTTGTGTAACTTCTGTATGTATGTATTAAAAATACAAACTGAGAGAAAGAAATGCTGACACTGAGCAGGTTTAGTTAAGATGAGTTTTAATATGAACTTTAAGTGTCATAAAGTCTTAGAGATTTGATTTTAAAGGGTCAGTTCATTCAAACTACACAAGAAGTGATCCATCCAATCTGGTTGGGGTGTATTATTGTGTTGTTTTGTTTTTATTCTTCATTGATCAACTTTCATTTGAATAGTTTCTGATTTGACGAGATGCCTTTAGAACTTCAAAACATCAAAATCACAGATTAGAAAAAAATCTGTTACCCATCTCGTTACCTGTACTGAACATAAAAAACAAGATTCAACTGCTAATGCCGTTAATAAAGATGATGAAGGACAAACCTTTTGTGAAATAAATTTAACTGCTGCTGAAACTCTTCTGGTTGTTTTTACAGTGTGTGGTTTGACCCTCTGACTTAATTCCAGTCCAATTTCCAAATTAAGTAACAGTAATGTTGTAAATGAATGATTTTCAGTTGGATCTGGAAGTCTGAAATCTTACGTCGGGGATGGTGTCATTTGGGCAGATTTTGCTTTGTGGGAACAAACAGTCCACGCAGGTTCCCTTTGGAGAAAAAGAGACAGTAATAATCAATCAGTGACAATTGATCTGGTATTGATCTGTAGGTAGCTGCAGGTACCTGATGACCTCACCATGACTTTGTGGTATTTGGCGTCATCGCAGCGGTTTCTGTTGATCTGCAGGACAGCCGACAGAGCGTGGATAACTCCTTTACCACTCAGGATGTTGAAAGAGTTGATCTGAGCATCGTTCACAAACAGCTACATGAGAGAGTTCAGAGAGTCATGTGATTAGATGATGTCTGCTCCCATCATGATGATATTGATAATTGCTGATATATGTTTTGGATTCAAACCTTTCCGTCTCGAGGGAAGATCCCGAGCTGGAAGGAAAACCCAAGCAGTGTCTGTTTGTATCCTCCAGGCTGAAGATCGGTCTTTAGCAGGCGCTCCGATGCCACCACATGGTAACGAGTCGTATTCACATCCTGTTTACAGTAACAACAAAATAAAAGAACAGTTTTTTTTGTTCATGTCAATGTCACAGCTTTTAATAACTGCTTATTCTTAAATGTAAATATATTCTCGATTTGTTTTATTGACATGTTAAAATCCTTCTGGGAAGATACATGGGTGACGGTATCATTCAGTTTCTGTACTAGATTATTAGTAACATTTTATACTTTTGTGTAAGTACATAAAGGCTGTGGCTGCAAATATACATCCAAAAACTTCAAAATAAAGAGAAAGATAAATAATATACAAGATAAGATATTGCTTTTGTTTTTTAAAGAGATACATGAAATGATTTTATTTTGTTACATCAATCTATAATGATTTACTCTCTATTAGAAAATGGAGCTTTCCCTATTTATGAATTTATTTATTATTCTGCATTAATTATCTTTCTTACACATGGAGTGGGACACTTAATATATTATCAGTATGCAATTTTAATATATTTAATATGTTTCAATACTAAATATAAAATCACATCATCTGCAAATAAACTGAACTTTTCTTTGCCTGTTTCTGTCTTTTTGGAGCCAAAGGTTAGATCGATAATCCAAACAACAAAGACGATAAAGGAAAATCTTTTCTTGTGCCTGGTGTTGTTTAAATATTTTAGATAAAGTTTATTTGGGGACTTATAGCTTCTCTGTATCAGCCCTGCGGGGCCTCAGAAACACAAGCTGCCCGAGAAAAATGTCCTCCGGGAAGGAGGAGAACCACCACAGGAGGCCTAGAACTGGGAGAAACACAAGAACCAGAGCTGGTCCAATACCTGAACTCCCATCAACAACAAAGTCCACTCTACTCTACTTGAAGCTTTCTCTGCTTCTACTTCCATGGATGGTTTCATGTCATGACAAACCTGAGCGAGACGTTTTGTTAACGAGGACTCCAGTTTATAGGAAACACACAACTTTAACTTGTTGTACTGTACCAGGGCAGTTGCAGCCATTTTCTTGAGGTAATCAGCGATGGCGGCATTGGTTGGAGCGAAGACGGTGAACTCGTCCGCCTGTTCGATCTCGTCCGTCAGGTTGTAATCCTGAACAGCACAACAGGGAAAAACAGAAACTGTACAGAAAGATTCCAGACATTTATCCAGAGTTACAGCCGAGAATGTATCGCGTGGTGTGTTTGCGTGTTCGTACGATGAGATACAATGTGAACAGAGAGAAGTCCGGCCTCAGAGCCAGAGTCGCCAGCAGACCTTCACTCAGCTTCGTGTCAGGAACCAACACCTGGAAACAGAAAGAGAAGCATCTCAGTGCGTTGTATCAGAGCCTCATCAGCACCACTAACATTGTTAACTTTGTACCTTATCAATGACGTGGATCAGCCCATTGATAGCAGCTACATTCGGAGTAGTGATGGTCGCTCCTCCAACAATTGTGAGCTGATAGGACAAATCAAATCTGAACATCATCCTCAGTTACAGGCAGTACAGGCCAGTAATCTTCATCTCTGTATTATATCTGTTGAAATTCTCTTTACATCCTGACAGCAATCTATAAATAAAATGCTCTGACAGGAAAAAGCCCGTCCAATCATTTCATTTGGCCTACCTGCCTGTCTACCTACGTACCTGCGTGCACTCATTGTGCCTGACTGTGATCAGGAATGATTAATCTTATGTAATGGGCTTTTCTTTTTCAAATGCATGTGGCCAACAAATACATTCAGTAAATATGTAAACATGAGTCTTTAATCTGGGCAGAAACCACAGTGAATAAACCATCCCCTCTGTGGACTCACCTCATTGGTTGTTGAGACAGGAAGTGTTGTCTTGAGGAGGGAAGTCAGAGAAGACATGCTGCTCAGGCTGGATAATGGATAGTTACCTGGGATCATGTGATTTCTGTGATAAAGGACAGAGGGAAGCTGTTACACATGTTAAAACACTGCTGGAGACTAAACTGAATTTAACTTTATACTGCTGACATGTTGAAGTTAATATTTACATTCAACCATCCACTAGGCCTGAAATAAAACACTCTCAACGTCTGACTTCTGAAGCACCTATATATATATAACCAAATATGAGCCACATTAAAGTAATGATAAGAGTCTCTGGTCTGTTGAGCTGTAACCTGATGAGACTTGGCAGGTTTCCCTTCGTGGTCCAGAACTTTTTATCCTCCGAAGACATTTTAGAGATGGCAGCAGAAGACGGAACCAGAAGGGTGACGTTCTGATATGTCAGAGACAAGGACAGACCGGATTCCTGGGACCCAAAGACAGACACGTTGCATCTCTCAGACTGCTAACAGCAGAAAGACTCAAAAGGGCTAAAACTGTGAGGCTTGTTCTGGACAACAGCTCATATCAGTCAGAACAAACTACAGAGTTGCTGTTACATACAAACATGCCATTGTGCTTTCCTTCAGGTTTAGTTATGTATGCACATTTAAATATACACACTTTTGAGTTATGGCTTCATTGCTGTTATTTCCAAGATACATTACTGTTTAGTTGCACTTCAGATGGACGTACAGTATATCTGAGAAATTTGTTTCCATTTAGTTGTGGTTTCATACATACTTACATTCCCTTGGTGGTTCACATTCATATACATGTATATAAATATGTAAATTTAAGATACATATGATACACATTGGAGAGTGAGAGGCAATTAAATACATACATACGTACATTTGTGATGTATATATATATTGAAATTAATTGATTTTCACAGTTAGAACCGCTGGTCTGATTTTTCCTCTCTCATTATGTTTTATACTCAGACTCACAGTTGTCCATGTGAGGAACTCAGAGGCGTCCGGCAGAACCAACAGCTCCTGAACGCACCAGAAAAACAAACTCAGGTTGTTTGAGAAAATACAGAAACGCTGTTTGACACACGAACATGGTGGTCACAGTATAGGATGCTTACCTGATCCAGATTACCGTAACACAGCTGCCCATTTCCAACAAATCCTTCATCGCAAACACACGTCCACTGAGAGGACAGCAGGCGGCAGCTGGCCTGAAGATAGTACGTAACTCGATTATCATCCTGCTTCATGTTTTAAATGAAGAAGAAAAATAATGGCACCCACCAGGTAATGACAGCCTCCGTTTGCAGAGACACACTGATTAACAGTTTCACAGTCTCGTCCGTTTCCTTTGTACCCGGCTTTACATGTGCAGTCGCTCTGTGACAACGAGCAGAAGAAGAACATGTAAAAGGACAAAGGGACTTTCTGGGGGTTTGTTTCTGCCTGTGTGGACGTCAGCACACTTCATCAGCAGACTGTTGGATATGTTTGAATATAGTTTCATTGTTGTATTTTATCTCATGATTATCATGTTCAGGTGTTTTCTTCAGCATCAACAGTAATCCAGAGACTGTTGTCTGTTTCCACGATAACAGTGCAAACAGAAGATGCTAACATCTAATAAAACAACGCACAGATTCACCAAAATGTAAATGTCCTAAAAAAAAAAAAACTAAAGGAAACAGGGTTAATTTGTAGCTCCACAAGAACATTATTATTGCTTCCATCAGCCAAGGCATTATGGGAAATGTAGTGCCCAACATCAGAACATGTTTAGTCCAAATAGAAGTGAGAAGTGAAAAAGAGCAAGAGTGAAAAACACATGAATATGATCTTTTTGTTCTTGACTGTCAGTATATCGTGGGGGGACATTACCTGTCCAGGTCCGACGTAGATGCAGGTGGCGTTGGGGTGGCAGTCTCCTCTGTCTGGACCATCACAGTTGTTGATTGGCTGACACTCATCTCCGTCCTCCCTCCAGCCGCTCAGACACTGACAGGAGTGAGTACCCGGTCCTGTCTTTATACATTTGGACTGCAGGGGGACAGCAGAGCCAGCAGAGAGGGACCAGGACAGACTGGGTTTATTAAAATACATTTAACATTGTTCAATCTGCAGAACTGATTTTCGAGTTTAAAGAAACATACGTTCACACTGCAGCCACCTCGGAGAGGTGGAGCACAGGGGTCTGACTCCACACAGGTGAGGCCGTCACCTTGGTAACCCGGTTTACATACACACCTACAAACACAGGCAGCAGATACACTGAACAATTTCTGATATCATTAACCAGCTTCTTTTATTATCTGCAGGATTTATTCCAGTTTGTTCCTTCACTGTTGAGCTGTTCACAGGTAACAGGTGACCCAGCAACACTGCACCCAAAAACACTAAAGGCTTCCTCAACAATATTAGAGACCAGCTGAGAATGGTGTCCAAGCAAGACACATCACATTATTGATGGTAGTCAGTGTACAGTTATTTTATGTTATTCATGCTTATTATGAGACACTAACAGCCCAAGTGACATAAGTGACGTTCAGAAAAACCTGGAAGTTAACAGCATTTCATCTGAGATTCAAACAGAAGAAACTCAGTAAACCAGAACAAACCTGGGGACGCAGTCAGTCTGGAGCTTTCGGGGCCTCTGAGGTTGCTGGTTGGTAAACCAGCTTTGCTCAGTGGCACTAACGAACCCGCAGGTATGATGGATGAAGGTGAACTCACCTGGTGGTTCCTTGGCTGAAGTCGCAGTCTGCGTGGGCATGACAGAACTGAGCCTGAACACCACAGGCTGCCGTCCGGCGATCACAGAACCGACCGGTGAAACCCGTCAGACAGGAGTCCAGTTTACACCGACCGTCTGAGTCCGGACGGTTATCACACTGACCGTGGATACAGGGACAGGCTGCAGACAGACAGGTGAGGTTTCACACGTGAGCTTTCATTATCCTGACATCACATCCACCTGTATGACATCACAGGAAGAGTTCACTTACTTCTGTCACAGTTTGGTCCATATTTGTTGGGGGAGGAGCAGTACTGACAGCGAGAACCTCTGAAGTTAGAATTACAGACACACGATCCATTTCCTCCAATCCCTTCCAAACACTATGACAGAAAAACACTTCAGTTTCCTTCAATCCCCTCAAACACTACAACAGAAAACCCTTCAGTTTCCTTCAATCTCCTCAAACAGAAAAACAGAAAACACTTCAGTTCCCTTCAATCCCATCAAACACTACAACAGCAAACCCTTCAGTTTCCTTCAATACCATCAAACACTACAACAGAAACCACTTCAGTTTCCTTCAATCCCCTAAAACACTAAAACAGAAAACACTTAATTTTCCTTCAATCCCCTCATACACTACAACAGAAACCACTTCAGTTTCCTTCAATCCCCTCCAAACACTTTTAAATAATAAAAGAAAATGACACATCGTAATGCACGTCTATTGTAAAAATATAGAGTACAAAAGAGAGTAGGGCTTTCATGGCCAGGTATCATCAGGTGTAGAGGACTTGGTAAGAGTGTGCTGATGTTGAATGTACCTGACCGTGTCCGGAGCACGGAGTCTGGTATCCACCTGGACAGGGACTGCAGTCTGGACCATAGAAACCTGTACAACATGCTGGAGTCTGAACACAGAAACACGTCACTCAGTCGGTCCTGATTCTAATCTGAGGACTTCATCTGAACATGAATTCAGCAAATGTGTAATTTGTTTGTTTACCGTGACAGTTGCGTTGCAGAGACGAGAGCAACCTGTTGCCGGGAGGCTGACAGCTGGTCTGCTGATGGACAGAGTGTAAACACATCCGAAGGTGGAGGAGCCCTGATCAACAGAGATGGGTTGTCATGTTTCTGATCGTATATTGAGACTGTAATTCATACAGAGATACAGATAGAAGTGGAAGAAAAGAAAAGGTCTTACTGTATAAACTCCAGTTGAGCACTGAGACAGTTTGACTCTTGAGCAGCTGACACATTTATCCTGAAACATAAAACAGAGTGTCAGACATCTCAGAGACATTTGTGATGCAGGGTGTTGCATGTTATTCTCTGCTTCCTGCCCAGGGACTACAGATTAAAGCTTACTCTGGTACAGATAAGAAGCTGTGCTCTGTCCCTATAAATAAACAGATCAATAAATAAAGTAGACTTGATTTATAGAAGGTTTCTTTCTTCTGATATCTGGCTTGAACACAAGAACTGTGATGAAATGTCTGAATAAAAACTAAAGGATAACGCATCGGACAAATGAACTAGTGACTGTTTAATGTAAAGTGTCATTCAACGACCGGCAGAATGACACACTAGCTCCTGATTGGTCCAGCAGCCAATAATATCTCTTGTCCAGGAGCTGATTGATCAGTTTGACCTGCTGCTGTTAACATGAAGCTTCTTTCAATCGGTAACATCAGCTGATGATTTGTGGACAAAATTTATCTCCAATCCTCTGAGAGTTTGACAGGAACAAACAGTGGAAACATGCAGGCAGATATTTATAAGAACTAACGTAACTTTATCAGGTGCTGTGATGCAACATTACTCTCAGTCGGCCGTCTTTACGTTGCTGTCAGAAGGAACGAATCAGTTGGGGATTAACGTCGACTAAAGAATTATCACTACGTTATCCAAACGTTTAGCTTCTCCTCTGAGGATAAAGCAGACAGTGAACCCTGTAGCTGTCCTCATGCAAATGCTAATACTAGATGAAAAGAGATAAAAATTAAAAATGCAAAAATGAAACTAAAATGTCTTTTGGTTGAATTTGAATAATAACAAAATTTGACTAAAACTAACCTGGCGCTGAAATGGACTCTGGAAAAGCAACATGGCCGCCGTTGAAGCTCACCTTGATGATCTTGGTCTCGGTGATGTCACACCTGTGGGGCAGCACAGGTACGATGGAGGGCGGAGTCAAAACTCCATCCAGAACATACAGACGTCCATTTTTAGCTTCCACTGCTGTCTCCAACACTGCCGCCCCATTAACAAAGATCTGACCCTGAAACCCAAAACACCCGTCAAACAAACCCACTTATTATTTATTTATCATTATTGTGGTTCAGAGGTCGTAATATGTATTTCTTTTCTTTTAATATCTTCAACTCTCTTGATGGTTCCTGCTACCATTCACCGTTCACTGCTGATGTTAACTGTCTGTGGTGGCTCCTGTTCAGTGAGGTAGTTAATACAACTATATATACAGTATACATGTATATATACATATATATATATATATATATATTATGTATATATACACACAGTATGTCTGCAGTGTTCCTGAGTCAAACCCTGAAGATAGAAGGTTGTTCCCATTAGGAAAACTTTACTGCACAACATGTTCTGACTGATTTGTTGAAAGACTTTCAGCTGTTTAAGATTAATTTAGTCAGTTTGTTAGTAAACAAGCATTTTAGTTTTTTAATGAAAATCAGATCGTCCCTGATCTTGAACCTGTGATTCTAGTCCTGGTCCTGGTCTCTTCTGAAAGGGAACTCTTTGAGTTGATGATCAGATAAATGACACTGAACTAAATGTAAAGAGGAACAGACATGGAAGATGTCACTCTCAGTATTATTACCACGTTCTCTTATCAATCAGTTCTACATCAGCAGGTGTGATGTCGGGATCTTAAACTCGTTAAACAGATGGAAAAACTAAATGCATCAAAGAGGTTTTTAAGTTTACTTACATTTTCTGTCACGTTAATCGTCAGAACCTGATTGGCCATCGTCACAATTTTGGGACTCGACACAGCGTTGAAGACCTCCAGCTTGTAACCAGGAAATGAACCATCATCAAAACATTTGTTTGATACAACTTTTCCTGAATTAAAACATTAGAATCGAGCTGCACTGACCGTGGTGGACGGGATGATGTGGTTCCTGAGCAGCTCCACCAGTTTGTTGTGACCCTGAAAGTTCAGAATCAAATGTTTCAGGATCATTTTGGTGAATTATATTTGACTGCACTTCTTTCTGTGTCTTCCTGAGTCTGAGTGTTGATTGGTTCCTACTTCAGCACTGCTCAGGTACTGCAGGTGACCTTCAGTCATCGCATCAAAGGCTGAACTGCTGGGAGCGAAGACGGTGATCGGACCAGGAAGGTCCATGACTGACCCCAGGTCAGCTTTCTGCAGAGAAAGGCAATGGTGATATAGGCCTTTATGCAAAAACTCAACATACATGTATAAATTAGTGATAGGAGTTCCATTCATGTACATATTTGTGATTTACGCTCTTGCACCCGCCATTTAGGTCACATGTTATGTTTCTGACTCAAACACAGAGATGAACTAAAGAAGGTGTAGCAGAAGTATTCTGAATGGAATTTTTCAGGAGAGCCGAGTGGGGGGTCAGAGAGGGACATCAGACTTCAACATGGTCATTATTCATGTACTCGTGTTCCCGATCCTCTGAGCCTCTTCTGTGTTTCCACACCGGATCCTTCCCTGCAACGTTTAACCTGATGCTCATGTTTTACTGCTCCACAGATCCTTTATTGGTTTATTATGGACAGCTCACACTTTCAAAGCTGTTGTTATCCAGTCTTTGCTCTCCAAACATATTAAAATGCATGTATTTAGATCAGGAAATCAACATGTTTCTGGGGGACATGCCCCCAAACTCAGTTTTTGGATTTTTAAAACCCTGCGTACAGCCCTGGTTGCAGCTACATAATCTGTGATATATGCACAGTTTTCTTGAGCTGCCCAGTTGTCCTGATCACCTTCAGCTTAAAAATATTTTGCTGAAACTGGCTGCAGCTTATAAACGACTTGGTCTTCCCATCCTGATCCTGATCAAAAACCAGAGGTTAACTGATAATCTGGACATTTTGTTCAAACTCGAGGAACTACGACAGCAAACCCTAACCCTGTATCTGTCATGGCGGCCATTAAAACCTGCAGGGCTCATCCTCTGAGATCAGGACAATATTCAGTCAGCTTCTCACCAACGACTGGCCTGATGTCGTTCCATCTCACTGTGGTATGAATATTAATAATCAACATACCTCTAATAAAGACTTGAACTTATCAAACTTTCCGTAGTCAGAAATGATCTTCATCAGGTTCTCCTGAGGGGAAACAGATGTTCAGATAATGAGATCAATGAACGAGTGAATCAATAAAATGATGCATAATGGGGACGCAAACATGAAGTACAGTCAGTGAATTATCCTCCTTAAGACATGTTTGTGTTTTTTCACCTGTGAGTCGCTGTCCACAGTCGGCGAGACGCTGTCCATCAGCTTATTGATGATGTGGATCATCCCGTTGGACGCGACCACGTCAGACTGGATGATCACACCTTTCTTCCTGCTGCCATGGATACGGATTTTAGTCTGTGAGTCCTGGAAGAAACAAAAAGAGACACTCTGATAGAAAAGTCACTCAAAGCTGATTTACAACCAAGTCTCAGTCTGCTTCTGCTAAAGTCACAGTGTTTCTCTATATATATATCAGCAGCTGGAATCTAGTCGAATTCATCTGGGTCTCAAACCTGAAGCTCATTATTTTGTCTTGTCTAATGTAAAGGTGATGTAATGTATCCAGCTATGTAACAAAAGCATGTCAGGGCATTAAAGGGTTAAATAATCCAACTTCTGCCAAACAGAAGACAAAGTAAAGATAAACTGCTGTTTTTACTCTCGTGTTTGATTTCATCTTCTGAACACTTGATGAAGGGCGCCTGTGTTTCCACTCTCACCCCCTCTGACGTGTCCGTCTCAGCTGATTTTCCAGTCAGAGTGTAAAAGACGTCAATTTTCTTCAGAGTTTCAAAGGGCATCACCCCGGCAACCAGGTGCATCTTACACAGGTATTTAGCTTTGGGCGCGTCGGCGGTCAGAGTCCTCAGCTGGTCAACAGACAGGAAACACTTCAATCAGAGTTTGTTTTTCATTCAACGTTCTTGTTGAAATGAAGTAAAATACTTCCAGAATAAGACTCAGGTTCTTCAGTAAATAAATGTTAAAATGTTTCAGTTTATCTGAAGTGATTCTTACTGAAGTTCCCTTGAAGCCTTTATTGATTGGGACAAACAGAGTGAATGGGCCCAAATTCTGCAGAGGCCACGACAGAGAAGCTGAAAACAAACACACACAATTATTGTTAATGTCAGTTTTATTCATGTGAGTCACATTATACTGATACGGTGAAAGAGCACGTCTTTAGATGGAACTGGGGTCAGGGCATGGTTAGACTGGAAACAGCCAGGCTGCCTCTGAAGGTCCCTGATCCATCTCACCTGTTTACAACATTTTGCTCCTACAAAGTTGAGCCCACTTATGTGCTGTCTGTATTTTTATAAAAAATAAATGGGTACCGAACAGAGTGATGGCGTTGCTCAGCTGACCGCTCCACTGGCCTCCAGGTTCTGTGTTCAGACCGTTCAGACGCTGGATGATGTTCCCATAACACACTTTACCGTTACCAAGGTAACCCTGGAGACAGGTGCACCTGAGGGACAGAGGGACCGGTCATCTGGACTGATACACGTTAAAAACATCTGTGTTCAGTAGATACAGAGGTGAAAATAAAGGAAATAAAGAGACGGACTCGATTCTTCCTGGTCCCACAGTGGAACAGTTGGCGTTCTTGTGGCAGGAATCTGGTCTACAGGAATCCTTCAGGCTGCAGCCGCCGTTCGACAGGCCGTCAAAACCAGGAAGACACTCGCAGTGAGACTGAAGAAAAGCCAGCAGGTACACAAAGGGTTAACTTACACAGTCGCACTGCTGCCCGCTACACGCTGCCGTGTGCATTATAGTCACAACGTGAACTTGTCTGCAAACATCCGGCAAAAAAGTCTGTGATCCTACTCCTGAAACCAATCCTGTTCTTAATTCTGATCCTATTCCTGATTCTGATCCTTAATCTGCACCTGTTCTTGTTCCCCATCCAGATTCTGCTCCTAATATTGATCTTGATTGTGTTCCTGATCCCAATCCTGTTCCTAATCCTGATCCTGTTCCTATGCTTATCCTGTTAGTGATCTTTTTCCCAGACCTGGTCTTGTCCTGCTCCTGCTCCTGATCTCAATCCTGATTCTGATTTTGTTCTTGACCCTATTTTTAGTTTTGTTTTTGATTTTGTTGCTGGGCTACTTCTGATCCTGATTATGACCCTGTTCCTGATCCTGGTCCTGCTCTTGACCTGACCTCAGTATTTCCTAACCTTCCCCGGTCCGTCATAGACGCAGCGTGCAGATTCGGCGGAACAGCCTCCCTGTTTGGTCTGACATGGATCGATGGCCATGCAGACTCGTCCGTCCCCACTGTAACCCTCGTTACAGGCACAGAGGTGCTGGTTTGGACCGGTGTGGACACAGGAGGCCTGGACATGACAGACCCGCTGGAGACAAGGGTTTATGGCTGAGGAGACGGAGAGAGAAGACAAACATCACATCCACTTTTAATGTCCCCTTTAAGACATCTTATTGGTCAAATGAACTGTTTTAATAGTAACACCCCACCTGAGAAAAACCATACCGTTTCCCTTGAAAGGGGACATTATACAGTGTATTAGAAATGTACAAAATGTAACTTGGCTTTTCATAATTTTTCACCAATTATGCCAAAATTATGAAATTTTAATAAAACTAAAGTTGGATCAGTTCGCAGCATCACAAACGTTATAGAACTGTCTTATTTTTATTTAATCTCATAATTCATTCTTGTGCCTTTTTCAACGATTTCCATCTGACAATGTAAGCAGGAAGTTTCCAATCCAGTATCAGATCATCACGTTGTTCCTGATCCTAATTCTGTGTCTGATCCTGATCCTGCTCTTGTAGCTGATTCTAATCTTAAACCTGGTCCTGATTTTTTCCCGGCAAGTACTGGATGTATAGTTTCTACAAGAACATTTAAATCCTGTTCCTGATATTACCACTGATCACGATCCTGTTGTTAATTACCGAGTGTATTTGAAGCGGTTTTGTTTTCATATATAGCAGAAAGCAGAGCTGCATATAACTCTGTAGACGGCCCCTATTGAACCCGCTGTGTTCCCCAGATTAGTTTGATATAAGTTCATTAAATGGCAACTTATGTACGATGTACCATGTAAATATAATATCAATGGGAATATTAAAGGCGTTAAAGCTGATTTTTTATAAAAGGCCCCTCTACAAGACAGGGCCTCAAGATCAGGTAAGAACGCAGGAGACCCCTTAGGGTCCTTTCAGTCCACTTCAGTTGACATCAGTCAGTCAAACTGATTGGCAGTTGCTCACGTTACAAAAAGCGTTCATGAAATGAAATTTGTATAATAAATGTGCTGGAACCTGATTCTCATCATTTAAAGAGGAAGTTTATTTATGAATGTTGTAGTTTATGCAGAAACTCACACAAACACTGAGATCCCGATTTCTGGTAACCAGGCAGACACTGACACACCAGTCGTCCTGTCAGAGCTTCTTCCATACAGCGAGCGTTCTGCTGACAGGTGAGAGCCGCACACTCAGGTAACTCTGAAACACAGGACAGTATCAGCACAGTTACCAGGTACTGGATTCAGGTGTTACACAAAGTACTGGTACAGATGACAGGTAACAGAAGCAGCGCAGGTAACAGGTAAAAGATACATGAAATAGGTAACAGTAACAGAAAAAGTAATAGAAACAAAAGACATTTCAGGTAACAGTTGACAGGTTTAACATAACACCAGACTCGTGCAGCTAATGATCACATTCATTGATGGTGATCAGCAGAGTTAGTAACAGCAGAGAGACTGACCTTGGTCACAGTTCGGACCTTTATATCCAGAGAAACAGGTGCATGTACCTGTACCTGTGAGACCAGAGTCACACAGTCCGTGGACACATGAACACACTGCAGACACAGAAAACAGAAGGTCTGTGTAAACTGAAGAGGAGATTGATTTGATTTATGACTCATTTAAAGTTACCTGAGCTACAGGTGGGACCATATCGACCAGGTGCACAATCCTCACATGCAGTTCCTGCAAAGCCCACCTGAATCATCACACACACACACACACACAGAGCACATAAATATACAATATAACATCTGAAGGATCAATAGTGCAGCGTAACGGCTGTCGACAGCCAACGTGTCCTCAGAGCCTCCTCAGTGACCACTAGGGGGTGGGATGAAGGCGAGTGAGGATGGAGAGACAATATAGTGTGTGAGGTGGAGGGAACAGGTGTGTTCAGGTGTTTGTTGTTTGGCTGCTGTGGTAACACTCAGACAAGATCTCATGCTTGGAGATCGTCCAGCAGAATGTTTCTAAATGTGAGGTGAAGGTGTGCGCCACGTCACCTGACAGCTGCAGGTTCCGTTTCCTCCCACTCCATCGGAGCAGACCCCCCTGTTGCTGCAGGGTCTGTCGGCCCGATCAGGACACTCTGAAACACAAACATCACATTCACACCTCGCTGAGAACACAACAGGAAACAGATCGTCCACTCGTTGCTCCACTTCCTGCCTCCTTCTGTTCCCTGTCTTTGCTCTTTATCTGTCCTCTTCCTCTGTCCCTGTCTTATCTCGACGTGTCATCACCTCACTTTGTTTCTTGACCGTCAGTTACAACATCAGGACACATCAAAGTTTACATCAACCCAAACAGAAACAGGAGTCACAGGTTTGAGTCCCCGAACCACCTGTGGACATCTTAGGGTTAAACATGGAGGGTCCAGTCAGTGCAGCTCTGTCAGCACATTTCTGTCCTGCTGACTGCGAATCTCTCTGGAGGAAGGAAGTCCCGGTTCCTGCAGGACGATCTGCATCCTGCAGGACTGAACATGTGACAGGAGTCACCTGGAGGCCTCCTCTGCACTGAACAACTCCTTTTTGGAGGTTTGTACACAAACCTTTGAAGAACTAATGAGCCTTTTTGGTGCCTTTTACATTCACAGTTTCTGTCCTGGGATCAGTTTGAGCTGAATGCTGCCTCAGAGCCTCAGACGAGCTGGTCTGGAGTCCTGGTTCACGACTAAAGGTGACCGGGCTCTGCACTCAGACCTTTAAATGTTCCAGTTCCACTACGTTTTCTTTGTTTATTTTAAAATTGTTATCTTGTTTTATATAATTTTTATTACCTTGTATTTAAGTATTAGTATTTACTGGTTTTATTCTATTCTAATTCTTTGTGGTTTAATTCAGATGGATTTTGTTTGATTGTGGTACTGCATTGTTTCAACGTGGTTTTCCTTGTAAAGCACTTTGTAATGTTAAGAAAGGTGAATATAAAAAGTTTATTATCATCATTATTATATCATGACTAAAGTTAATGATCACCTCTTTGGTTTGAACCTGGTTTAGGTTTTGGTCCGGTCTCGTGCTTCAAGTCTCTAAACAAAACCACAAAAATGAAGATTTCAACATGATCCGTATACGTCTGATTCACCCGTCGGCTTCCTGACTCCTCTGTGGTTCAGACTTTACTGCTACTGAACTGAAGGTAAATGGTGGTCGAGGTTAATAGAAATCAACGTTGACTGTTGACCATGTCCCCTGGGATACATCAGGGCTCGTACCCGGGAGCCCCGCTCAGCATTAAGGCCTGTTTTATGAAATGTGTGATCTCATTCCAAAGTTAAACCCAGATGAACCACATTTCCATCCAGCGTATTGAATAGTCCTGCTCCTCACAGGACGATCCTTCAGGTGTTCTCACCAATGCAGTCTGGACCCCAGTAACCTGGACAGCAGCTCTTCACCTCCACCTCCCTGTAGCACTCGAAGGAGCAGCCGCTGAGGGGCAACTTCATACTGGAAGTCCTGATGTAGTACCTGCACAGGTAGACAAATACTGGACTGGAGTTTGACTTTAACAGACAGGACGAGCCGACAACATGAGAACTTCTGTGGAACATTTGAATGATAATATCTGATAAGATTATTTTACATGTTTTGGTAGATCATGTGTTCGTGTTTGCAGCTTGATTTGTTTGCATGGTTTACTTGAAACTTTATTTAAGTGTCGTGTTCCTCACTTGCAGTCCTGAGCGGTGGACCGGGGCGTCTGTCTGTATCCTGACAAACAGGGAATCAACATGCTGATGCTGCAGGAGTGACACGCCGTCCGAGTCCTCAACATCGTCGAGTTCGAGCACAAGTTCTGACACAAACAGTTCGGGGTTCAAAGCTGGTCACAGGTCAGTGTTTTAACATTGTACTGATTCTGTTAAAACTTTTCTCCTGCGAGCCTCAGACCCTCTGCAGGTCTCTTCTGGATCCTGGTTCAACACTAACACGGCCACATTAAAACTCAAGCAGAAGTGGAGGAATACTCAGCACAAAGACTGTGGTAACTGAAAAATGTTCACAACATCCAGAACACATCTGCAGGGGAAGCTACAGGTTTGATTTGGTCTCATTCCAGAGCTGAAAGCGTGAAGCACTTTGTAACTTTAATAAGAAATAAAGGCAAAGAACAGGTCACATGATCTCAAACTGCTGGCTGATTTGTTCACTTTTATAATAAAATCAAATGTAGAAACATCAGGAAGTGGTGTGGAGTGAAGTGTGACGCAGCGTAAACAGGAAGTGAGTGTAACAAACTAGCTGCTGTGGTTATCAGCTCCATCTGATCCACCCAGGAAACACACACACACACTCACAGGTCCTGGAAAAAAGCTGGAAAAGACCTGGACTACTTCAATGCAGCTAGCTGTAATCAGCTGTAATCTAGTTTAAGGTTGTTGAAGAATAAAATGTGATGATTAATGATGATGAGGAAGAGCATATCAGCACATTTCAGAGCCTCAGGTCTGCACAGCAACCAGCTGATCTAAGTTTCATATGTGAACAAGCAGCTCGTCCATGTTTTCTAAAGTCTTATCTCACCGAACTGAATATGAGGCAGTTCGCAGAAAAAAGGACGATAAGACACAATGAAATTCAGTTTCTGTCGTTCTTCCTCCAGACTACAACACGCTGCACATTTTCAAGTGTTTTGCAGAAAAATGAAAATGAAGAACAATAATACGCTGCAGCAGCTCACAGTGAATGTGTGAATATAAGAAGATTTAATATAAATATAACATGATGTAAAATCTCTAATCTAGTGAAAAGAAAGAAAAACCTTCAAACAATCAGCAAAGAATCTACCTGTTGTGATGCAGCAGAGCTCGTCTTCATCATCATCATCAGAGACACAAACAGCAGCTTTAAACTCAGGCGGGACTCCATGACTTCTGTCCTCCGACGCTCAGCTGATCTGAGCTCAGTCTGTCACGGTCTCTCCTTCTTTTCAGCATCCCATCCTTCCTCCTGCTCCTCCTCTTCCCCCTCCCCCCACGTTTCCTGAAAATCTACTGAAACTCAAAGAAAACTGCTGACTCAGATATTTCTTTTCTCACTGACAAATGTCTGTTTTACAGATAAACGACTGTCAGGTTTTCACAGCTGATTCTATCCATGATGATGATGATGATGATGATGTGAAGAAGTATGAGAAATATCTTGTTTTGATTCAGACCTTCATGTAGATTTACAGAAGTTCAAACAATCTAATGTAGAAACACTGAGAACAGGGTCCCTGGGGGTCACGTGTGGGCCAGGTGTGGCCCACGTATAGACCAGGTGTGGACCAGGAGAGGACCAGGTATCAGAAAGGTGTTGACCAGGTGTGGACCAGGTGTGGACATTTACCCCTTACTTTACATTCTGTTTATTGAACTCTTGTCCAATCAGCTCCCTCGTACAAGAAGATGAATGAATCTTTATTAAAAACACTGAATTAGACCGAAAATCATTCTGTGTAACAGAAGAAGAATCAGGATCGGACTCAAATACACTCACACTGAAGTGAGGGGCCCCTGACACCTCGGGCCCCTGACACCTCGGGCCCCTGGCACCTCGGGCCCCTGTGTGTGTCTGTGTGTGTCTATGTGTGTGTGTGTGCAGTGCAGTGAATAGCAGGAAATCCTGTAAATAAGATTCTGCTGCTGTTTTCGCTTTCCTGAAACTTTCTGCTCTGTCATCACACACTGCTGATAACACACACGCACTCACACACACACACACACACACTGCTGATAACACACACACACACACACACACACACACACACACACTGCTGATAACACACACACACACACACACACACACACTGCTGATAACACAAACACACACACTACTGAGAACACACACTGCTGATAACACACACACACACACACACTGCTGATAACACAAACACACACACTACTGAGAACACACACTGCTGATAACACACACACACACACACACACACACACTGCTGATAACACAAACACACACACTACTGAGAACACACACTGCTGATAACACACACACACACACACACACACACTGCTGATAACACACACACACACTACTGAGAACACACACTGCTGATAACACACACACACACACACACACACAGTTTCTGCTGATGTACTGATTGACGGATCGTTGAAGCATCTTTGTAAATAACTAAGATGGCTGCCACCGATGCGGAGCGTTCCCCGGCAGCTACAGCGGCAGTATTAAACAGACTGGATGGTGAAGTTTCTCTAAAAGAAGAACAAACAACTGCACTTAAACTTTATGTTGATATAACGGGACGGCGGTTCATCGCTCTGATTGGACGTCTCCGCCCGTCGATAACGCCCCTTGGAAATCAAAAATGAACTGAGAGCTTCCAGACTGAAACGCATCTGTGAATTAGTCTGGAGATGTCAGGCTATATATATACCGTATATTTTATTATACACAGTATATTATATCATATAGTTTAATATTATATTACATACAGTATATTATATTATACACATTTAACAACATATTAAACTTTTCTTTATTAAATTTAATATTAATTAATAAATTATTTATTTAAATGCAGTTTTTATTTTACTGTATTAATTTGTTTGATTTTATTTCCTATCTTCTACTTTCAAGTCTTATTGAATTTTTATCCTCATGTTTCTTTTCTTCATGACTTTTATGTTTCACGTGAAGTATTTTTAGTTGTTGAAAGCTGCAACACAAATAAACTTATTTTTTACTTAGTTCAGCTCACATTCACATCAACACACTGTGTGTTTATATATGTAGGCTATTTACATTAAGATTATTATTATTATTAGCATTATTCTGGAGTCAGTTTCTGTCTGAATGTTGAAATCTTTGTTTCCATCAGTGTCGTCACCTTTTCTTCAGCTCCGCTAGCTGAACTTTGGTCTTTGTAGTTTTTCTTATCCTTCCTGTGTTTCCTGGTTGGCTCCATCAGGGGGCAGCAGAGGGACGAAGCAGGACGTTTCTCTACAGTTTATAAATTGGTTAAAGACAGTTCACAAGTCTGGACAGTTCGGCCTCCGCAGTACTAATGAATGTGATTTAATGAGTTAATATGAATTAAACTATAATATTTACACATACAAAAACCTTTTATTGCATATTTAAAACAGATTTTTCTTCCATTCAAGTGTTCACTCTTCTTCTGCAGAGGAACACGTGTTGATGAATCTTTGTCCTGTTTTCTTCTTCAGGTCTTCAGGACTCTGTTAACAGCACAGAACAAAGAGTCAAACTTCAGAAAATAAAGTTTTAATCTTAAAGAAAACAGAAACCAAAATGTTTCCTCGTCTCCAGATAAGTTCAGGAATCAGATTGTTGATTAAACTCTGATTGTCAAGTCTCAAACAAAGAACCAGAAGAGTCCAGAGATCCAGAATCCCTTTCAAGAGAGAAACACAACTGAAGCTCTGCAGCTTCAAATTCATTTCAAACATATCAATGAATCAGCTTCCACAAACTGTCCAAGAGATGAAACAACAAATGTTTGAACACTGAAAGGAAACACGGTGTAAACTGGATTTCAATATTTAATAAAACCTGCAAATAAATGAAATACGTTCATCATGTTTGTTAGAAACTAAAGAGAAACTTTGAGCTCGATGCGGAGCGTTCAGGCCCGGTCGTCGGAACAAAGCAGCTTGTAGCTCTGAACTGTCCACACAATGACCGGCTGACCCGAGTCCACCGACGTGTGGAGACATGCAATGTCCAAACATTCGCTGGCAGGTAAAGTCCGCTGCAAATGATTCAGACTTTTGTGTTCACACATGCAGCTCGTCAGGACAATGTCCGGATAGTGTCAGGGAAACAGTGCATGTGTGAAATGGGCTCAGGTGAGTCCTGGTCTTTACCTCCAGGTGGGTCCTGGTCTTTATTTACAAGTGGGTCCTGGTCTTTATCTCCAGGTGGGTCCTGGTCTTTACCGCCAGGTGGGTCCTGGTTTTTATGTCCAAGTGTGTCCTGGTCTTTATCTCCAGGTAAGTCCTGAGATCTATCTCCAGGTGTGTCCTGGTCTTTACCTCCAGGTGTGTCCTGTGTCCTGGTCTTTACCTCCAGGTGTGTCCTGGTCTTTATTTACAGGTGTGCATGTCGTTCATGCTCTCGCAGCGCCTGCAGCGGACGTAGCAGCACCAGACAAACTTGCACTCGCAGCGTTGGACGTTTCTCACCACGTGTGTGTTGTATCCTCTGCCGCAGCACAGCAGGTTGCAGCTGTCGGAGCCGGTGGACGTCCGGTTGCAGCGGCGTCCTCTGGTGCCGGCGATGCCCCGCCGCCGGTCCTCCAGGCAGTAGTTTGGAGACTTGTTCAAGAAGATGAACTGCTGTTTGTCGACGGGGAGGCGACGCTGATCCTTCTTCCTCATCTTCTTCTTCGAGCGGTCCGACACCTGAACGCTGCGCTCGTACCGCTCCTTCAGGTACACGCCAACTCGCTCGAACACTGCCATTGTCTTCCAACACGTCTTAACTGCACAGGAGCCGGAGACGCCGTGACAACGACAGTCTGTCGACATCGTCCTGTGGATTGCCTGAAGGACAGAAGAAAGGACGACGCAGTGAAGACGTGGAGGACAGAAGGAGACAGAAGGAAGTCAGACGAGGACAGAAGCCGGAGTCTTCCTCACCTGTCGGCCGACCTCGCTGTTGTGCTGGTTCATGGTGGTCAGCGTGTACCCTGCTCTGGTCGCCGACGTGTTTTTGACGCTGTGGTCGATGAACTTGCGGCTGAACCAGGTCCCGTACTGGATGTGGTCTGAGCAGCCGCCCCAGTGCCAGCCCTCCTCCGACGAGCCGCCACCCTGCAGCCGGGCATCGCAGCCGCACTCGGTCATGTTGCCCTGACTGCAGGAGCGTGTGACGGCGTGGACCAGCCCCGCCGCCATCACGGCGTAGATAAACGCAGTTTCTTTGGTTCCTACAGGACCAAAGAAGAATCTTATGTCAAGGTCCATTTACTTTTCCTGAACTTTCAACTACACATTATGGTCTTCATCAGCATTGGATTTTGCTCAGTTGCTACTTTTCGCTGATGAAAACCATGACAGGTTGAAGCTAGAGGTAAAGTTTTTTTTTAATGAACTTAATCTTTCAAATGCTCTGATCAGCTTCAGATAACTTTCATCACTTTGACACAGATTTAAACATTAAACATTCAGTAAAATTAAAACGCGTTGATTTTCCAGTGTAGTTTGGTCCTCTGTCTCTGAGCTGTACTGTAGATTAATAAAGCCTCACGTCTCTAATATCCTGATTTAAAACATGTGATGGACTCATTTAGGACAAAGAGAAAGGAGCAATACAATAATCTGTAGATCTTTTAATGTCACACGTATGATCTATAAATCTAATCAGCCCGAACATACAGCACATGATGTCATTGGTTTCATCCAGACATTTTTCTCTGAAATATTACAGTGAAACATTTGTGACTGAATATACTGAATATACGGGGTGAAATACTCCTTCATTATCTGTAATTAAAGTTCCTACAATAAGACTGATTTGATTAAAGTTGAGCTTTACAACAAAGGGAACATCAGCAGTCACGAGACAAACTGTCCTCAGTCTGAAGCATTTTAACTCCCATTCAGAACTCCTTCAGGATTTGTAGCTTTTCTCAAACAGAAAACTTTTGGAACCTTTGGATCATGCAGCACGAACAGCTGACGACCCAGTATTTATGTACTGGATACTTAATAAAGTGAGTAAATACCTAAATACTGAGCACAGCTGTCCTTAGCAGTGTGTGTGTGTGTGTGTGTGTGTGTGTGTGTGTGTGTGTGTGAGAGAGAAAGATAACCCTTTTAATATTCCAATAAACTAATGTAAACATAAACACATGACTGTTTTTCCAACTCCGTCAGTGAGTGTTTAATGATAACAGGACTCTGGTTCTACTAAATACTAACTCCTAAAATGTATAACATATAAATACATACATACAGTTTGTGAGGTACATTTCAATGTTTCAATAATTACCACGTGGACTATGAAAAAAAGGTGTCTGAGTGCATATAAACCGGACGGGTCCCGCTCACCGCTCGTCGACTCGTATCCGAACACGGACGGGTCCTCTCGGGTGGAGCAGTTCCACCTCTCGTGTCTGAACTGGCTCTGACACTCGGCCACGGCCAGCCGGGCTCCGTCCTGGATGCTGGGCAGCAGGAACGGCTTCTTCCGGCACAGGTCCCGCTGTTTGGGGCTGAGAGGCAGGCTGGCACAGCCCAGCTTCTCCGGGACTCCCGCAGAGGTCACACCCAGCCACCTGAGCAGGGAGGAAGGAACACCAAACTTCAGTCAAATATTCCGTGTTTAAAGGTTTCCTGTCACAGAGGGCGAACACACCGGAAACAACAAAAGAAAACAACAAAAGACATCAGGCAGATTTTTAATTCCGCATGTTCTCCTTTAACGTTAGGCACATTAATATTAAAACATTTAAATATAAAAGATGTGAATAGAAATGCTAAATGTTGAACTGATTGCTGTCTGCAGGCCTGAAGAAGCCCTTTACTGTCAGTCACAGCACAGAAGAGGACTGTCACAGTTCACTGCTGATATGTAGAAATGTCGCTGAATGAACGAGTGGATCCTTTAGTCGAGTCTGCACCTGGAATCAATGAGGACTTTAATCGATGAATTTTCAGATGAATTCGGCTCGTCCAGTGTGTAAATGTAATCCCATGAAACCCAGAGCACATCAGCAGTTCACTTCTGAAACAGAAACTCTGATCCTCATGTTGAACTGTTTCTGCCTCACGTGTTTCTGAAGGACATCCTGAAGGTTTTACACACGAGGCCAAACTGTTTTCTGATTCCAGGTGATGGACTGAATTATATCACAAACCTGGACCAGGACAAAAGTTGGCATTTTTTCAAAGTGAATTCGGCTTCATCAGATCTCAGTTTAAACCAGCAGCATGTCAGCAGACTGGACAAAGACTGCGGTAATAAGTCAGATTCTGGACTTTATTTAGTTGCTTTTCTGAGTGCAGGGGACCGTTAAATTCACATTCTTTCAGAGGGAATTTGGCTTTATTGGATCTGCTCGGCTTGATCCTCACCGTGTGCATGAGCCACAGATCCCACATGATATTCAGAGTGAATTATAAAGGTATGTGAAGCTGAACCTCAGGAGACACACAGGGCGCTTAAACTCGCACTTTTCTGAATGGAATTTGGCTTCTTGGATCTCAGGAGTTAATTCAGAGCTCGGAGCTCATGAACAGGCCGAGGAGGCTCCAGACGAGTCCTAATAAGAGCCTGACTTGGTATTTTATTGAAATGAGCTCTGTTTTGTACATTAGATTTAAGAGCGAGTTCATCACTCCAGGAGCTCAGCAGATACTCAGGGAAGCCTTAAATTTACAGTTTTTCCAACGCAGTTCGGCAGTTCCGGAGGTCTTTGGGTTAAACGGCGCAGGAACTTCCCTGAGAGATCGAGACTCCGCGGACTTTTCTACAAACTTTCCTCCGCGTGTTTTTATGGAAAAAGTCTGAAGGAATTTATCATTTTATTTCCACACGTGCTGTATGTGCGCCAGAGCAGGAAGGCCTTAAATTGACCGTTTCTTTAATGGACTTTGGTTTAGTGAAGGACGAGGACGCAGCGCGCTCCGGACCGGACCCCGTGACGCAGCCGGATCATACTCACATCCAGCTGGCCCTGCAGCACAGGGGGCACACGGAGACCAGCAGCAGGGTCAGGGTGCACATGTGTCGGACTCCACAGCTCCGGCTCTCCATGACCTCTTCATCTATCTGAGCGCTCTCAGGCTGTCCATCAGCAGGACTCCCGGTCTCATACTAAAACCCGGTCCCGGAGAACATTAATCCAGGTCTCAGGGCTGTGATGGTCCTCATCCAGTGAAGTCTGTGGTGATGATGTGATGAAGACCCTCCTGGAGGACGCTGTTCAGCTTCCGGACCGGTTCGCGTTCTGCAGGAGCAGAAGCAGGACCGAGGGGACCAGTCTGAGTCCCGGACCCGCAGGATCCTCATTGGCCCAGCAGAGGATTCATATTCAGTAGCTGACGTCACAGCTGGACGCTAATTGGACGGAAGGATGAAAAACACAAAGAGCGCCACGTGACCCGTTAATATTCAAAGTTTCCGTCGACAGATTAAAAACTATAAACTATATAATAATAATATGTGATTGATTTTTGAACGGAGTTCATCACAGCGGCCAAAACAAGCATTTCTAACCCGCAAACTCCATTCTAATGTTTGTTTCAAATTTAACTCTATTATATTAAAAAATGTGCCTTTATTTAATACATTTTATAAACTGGTGTAAAAGGTGAATCGATTATTTATCTGCCAATTTGACATTTAACTCATGATAAACAAAAGCTGTCAGATTCTACAAGGAATTAATATAATGTAAAACGTAAAGTTTGATGTGAACCTTGGTTTATATAATTTATATAAATCATATTATCAACCAAAAGGCGCTAAAAATACAAAAACATTTAAAAAACATTTTCTATCAATTTGAACAATAAATCAATTAATGAACTTGCCTTTTCAAGAGCTTTCAACCCATCTGCATTTCTTTGTATCAAACTGTTTCTGAACTTTCATACTCGAGTTGTGTCAGATTTGAAAAACCTGAATGAAAAGGAACTTTTCAACAAAACCAAAAAGAGTTCAAAGGTGAAAACAAGAAGCCCAGACGTGGTAAAAGTGGCAGTTTTATCATACAACTTTTATGGCAAAGAGATATTCAAATGTATAAAGACAGTTTACACAGTTTGTAAAAAAGTGGTGAAATGTGAAAGTTTTAGATAGAAAAAAAAAAATTTTGAAGTGAAATGATTATTAAACATTCATGAAATAAACAGAAGAGAGAAAATAAAAGAATAAAACAAATTTCATGTCTTCACAGTTGATTTGTTTTTGATAAATTGTGTTTGTGTCTTTTTGCTTTCTGGGAAGCGTTTTCATATTTCAGAGAGCAGAAGAGAATCATAACATTCATATAAATATTCATATATTCTGTTTTCCAGCATGTAAACATTTTCAGAGAAAAAGGCACAATATACATCTGTAGAAAAATATAGAAAATATAAGCAGAGGATCAAATAAGAAATTTCTTTCTCACGATAAACACGGTTACCGTTGAGTCTTTGGTTTGAATATCATCTGATAAACACAATGAAGTCAGGAGACGACTGAGGTATATAAATATAAATATATGTGGAGGAAACACAGACAACGTCATCTGATATTAATGTTTGATTAAATATTCGCAGTTTAGAAAGCAGCTGGTGAACTTCACTAACTAGCAGCTGTCAACTAGAAACGAGCAGGTGTGATTTTTTAAATCTTTGGAGGCATCAGAGAGGAGTTGGTGACCTTCTGATATTGGTTAGTTAGTGCGCATTAAAAACCAGCTGGTGCTTGTGTGTGGTCTTTATAAACTAGTTGGTACAGAGAAAGTAGGAGGTGCACATCTAGATAAACTAGATGGTGTGTACTAGAATACCAGCTGGTCATCAGAGCTTCTATTCATCCAACATAAAGAAAAGACTCCAGAGTTTCTCTAATGAGGAAACTCAGTAATCCTGCTCGTGCTGCCCAATCATGAATACACATGGAACCTCCAAACAACCAAAACATAATGGACCCGCCCTTTAAAAACTTGTTTCATGTGGAAAATCAGAAAACTAAAGTAGAACCAAACCTCTGATTCTCCTGGAGTCAAACAAAGTGGGAACAATGTTCAAATGTTCAGCTTTCACTCTTTTTCTTCTTCTTTCCTCCTGATTTCTTGTTTCATTCATTGGCCAGACCAGAGTCTTTACACTCACAGACACTCTGTGTTTAGTTTCTGGTTTCTGGACACAGACGGCTCAGCAGGATCTCAGAGTACACCTGGTTCACTGGTCCTCTCACGTGATAGGATGAGGCTCTAGGCCACGCCTCCTGGTCCGTGTCTGGCACGGCTGATTGGCTGCTGAGTCCAGGTCCTGTTCTGGTGGATCCGGTCTGGTTGGTTGTGGATGTCGGGTCATCTGAAAGCCCGAAGGAGCAAACCTTTCCGACCTGTGAGAGCAGAAGAAGAGACACCTGGTTTCTTTATTTGTTTTAAACATTGTGTCATCACACAAGATGACACACAAATGTCTGCTGGACCCTGGAACCTGTCTGCTGGACCCTGGAACCTGTCTGCTGGACCCTGGTAAACTCTGAAAACTCTGATGTGCGTATACAAACTCTAAGGTGTTTGGTCCTAGCGAGGACCCAGAGTTGCACTCTGAGGAACGCCACGTTGGGGTCTGATTCTTCTTTTACGTTCCTTTGCGGACTACTTGAGTGATCAATAAAAGGTATTGTTTACTGATCTATAAAGCTGTGTTACCTCATGAAAGTGGCAGGCACATCGTCCCTGCAGGAACTCTTTGTATCGACCCATCGTGATGCTGAATGTGTCGATCACCTCGTACCCATCATGCTTTGCTGTGATGATGATGTTACGGTTCTCCCTGTAGAGCTCCTGGATCTCTTTCTGAAAGATCGATCACCAAAAACAAACAACAGATCCATGTGAAGAGAGAGGGGTTTATTACCGAAGCGCTCTGAGAGAGTCCACCTGAACCCCATCAGTCCACCTGAACCCCATCAGTCCACCTCAACCCCATCAGTCCACCTCAACCCATCAGTCCACCTCAACCCCATCAGTCCACCTCAACCCATCAGTCCACCTGAACCCCATCAGTCCACCTCAAACCATCAGTCCACCTGAACCCATCAGTCCACATGAACCCCATCAGTCCACCTCAACCCATCAGTCCACCTGAACCCCATCAGTCCACCTCAACCCATCAGTCCACATGAACCCCATCAGTCCACATGCAGCAGGAAACAGGAAACAGAAACATACCAGACTGAGAGACCGGATCCCGTCTACTGGAAGATGGAAACCCATCCCCAAAGATTTCACCACCACCAGGATTTTATTGAGAGACTCTCTGAGGAGGAAGGGGGGGGTGGGAGTCACCATGTGTTGTCATAGTAACCACAACCCTGACTGTAACTTTTCATGAAGCGCCACAATCAGGTCAAAATGTTAATGTGTCCAATACTTTGGTTTAGGACCAACTACCTGCAGAACTAAAGACGCCCTCTCCTCACCTGCAGCACTGTCACTGTGAGCATTGTTAACATGACCGGAGACTCAATAATATAAAGAATATGTATGTCATGACATCACTGAGGTATTCCTGGATGTGCTCACCTGTCCAGCACCTCTCTGACCGTCTTTAGATGATCTGTGTTAAGCCACTGGACTCCTCCCACCACCAGGACTGTCAGGTGAGAGTTCACCAGAGGTCGTGACCTTTAGGGAAGAACCCATCAGCACATGAACATCACGTGGTCTTTAATGACCCTGTGACCCCCCCCCGTCAGCGTCAATCTCACCTGTGGAGCAGCTGCAGCAGAGCCTGTCTGAAGGTGGGTCTCTGGTTCTTCTCCAACCAGAACTGAGGATAATACGAGTAGCTGACGAGTGTCCGTCCTCCGTTCAGGTTCCTGTAGACCTGCGTGTCGTGAGCCTTCCCCCAGTCCGCCAGACTGGAGTTCACCCGCTCCATCAGGAAGTACATCATCCCACGATTGGTCGAGTCGCCGATAAACAGCACCTGAGGAGAGACGGGTGACAGGTGACACACTTCCACCATCAGGACACCATCAGGACAACATGTCCTGTGATTACCTGTCCTCACCTTCCTGTCCGTCATACAGTCCTGCAGCAGGGGGCCGTTCACCAGTGGGTGATAACAGCCGTCTGGTTGCCAAGCAACCTCCCTCCAATCACACGTCCTGTTATCAGAACAGCTGAGACAAGGAACCACCCAGCGACCTGACACAGGTGAGGCAGAGACAGACAGGTGAAACAGTGAGACAGAGACAGACAGGAGAGAGAGGTCTCTCATTTCATTGATAATAAAACCTTCTGACGGATGAATGTTTATTTTCACCTGAATCCAAAATGTAAAAATAATAACAGCGCTGAGACAGGAAGTGACATCAGACCTGGTACGTGTCCGGAGCTGCAGGTCTGAAGTGGATTCTGAGACTTGATGAAAGGCTGGAGGCCGCAGGACCGACCAGGCTGGACCAGCAGACCACAGTCCTAAAACACACGGAGACCAGGACAGGAAGGGGGTCAGGTTTCTGTACCGCTTCATTCACCACTTCAATCACCACGCCATTCACTGCTTCATCACCTCTTCAATCACCACGTCATTCACCACTTCAATCAGCGCTTCAATCACCACGTCATCCAAAGCTTCAATCACCATGTCATTCACTGCTTCAATCACCACGTCATTCACTGCTTCATCACCGCTTCAATCACCACGTCATTCACTGCTTCAATCACCATGTCATTCACTGCTTCATCACCGCTTCAATCACCACGTCATTCACTGCTTCAATCACCATGTCATTCACTGCTTCATCACCGCTTCAATCACCACGTCATTCACTGCTTCAATCACCACGTCATTCACTGCTTCAATCACCATGTCATTCACTGCTTCAATCACCACGTCATTCACTGCTTCATCACCGCTTCAATCACCACGTCATTCACCACTTCAATCAGCTCTTCAATCACCACGTCATCGAAAGCTTCAATCACCACATCATTCACTGCTTCATCACCGCTTCAATCACCACGTCATTCACCACTTCAATCAGCTCTTCAATCACCACGTCATCGAAAGCTTCAATCACCATGTCATTCACTGCTTCATTCACCGCTTCCCTTCCTATGAGTCAGTGCAGAGGAAAAGTTATTGACTGAAATATATTTTATTTCCAAACATTTCTGTCACTGACTGAAGTGATGATTAACAGTTCTCCTGTCTGAATAATGATTTTATGTTATATTATTATTATTATATTATAAAGAGCATGTGAGTTCAAGTTTTAACAGCTCTGTGATTAAAGGTGGAAACATGGCGTCTGTAAAAGTGGAGATTTATATTCGTGATAAATAGGAAAATAATCCAAGTTGTTAGAAATATAAATGAGAAGCGTTTAACTTCTGAAGGTCTAGTTTGTCCTTCCACACAGAGATGAAGAGGTTAAACATTAATTAACTCAGCTGCTGTCTCACAAACTGATCTCCCATCAGTCTTTGTTTTATAGATCAAAGTTTGAAATATGATCAAACAACAATATTGTTAAAGACTTTGATTAGTTCGTCTCTGGACGCTTCATTTGTTGGAACTCTATGTTCAGTCTGAGCAGCTGAAGTGTTTCACCTCCACTAACTCTTCTTCTTCATGTTTCTTCTTCTGACCTGAAAGGAAATAAATCCTGTTTCTGTAACAGGAAGTCACATCGACATGACTGAGAGGTTTCCCAGAATGCAGCAGCTTCTTCTTCACTTCCTGTCCTTGTTACTGAACGTTTGTCTTCTTCTGCTTCTTGGTCTCTTCTGTGTCACAGATCTTAGGCGAGCGTCGTCCCATCATCCTCTCCTGGTCAGAGGTCAGAGGTCAAATAAACCCGACCGGCTGGGCTCAGGGGCCCCGTGGGAGCCGCCACGTCTGGCCCCAACTTCAGAGCTGCCGCCGTCCCGCACACACACGTCCTCACAAACACACACTCTTCTCCTTCTGCTGCAGGTTTTGGCGCGGCGGCGCCACATTCTGCACGGCGGCGTCGCAGCTCGCAACAAAGTGCGACAAGAAAACTTAACAGGGATTTTCTTGTTCGTACCTGAGCTCCGAGTGAACGCTCAAACAGACGGGACGCTGGTCTGAGAACAGCCGCCGCCGAGCCACGAAAACACCCGACACCCACTGAGGAACACCAAACGGGCGCCGCCGCTTTCATCCGACAACAAGCGTCGTCTGAGAGCTCGGGGGACGCTGCCACGTCCCCCTGCTTTGTCTTTGAGGCCCGAACTCGCAGGTTTCTGTTTAAAACTCAAGAAAAGTGAATCAAGTCCGAGCTTTTCTTCCTCTTTTCAACAAACTTAAGGAGCTGATTTTTCCTTCTGGAGACTTTTTGGAAACTTTTAAAGCTTCTTTGCTGTTTTGTAACTTCGATAAAAAGTCACACTAATGATGCATCTCCACTACTGTTATTACATTATCTCTTACTCATTTCAACATTTGTTGAAACCTCCGCACAAAATGCTGAATTAAAATAATAAGAAGATATGTGGGGAAAGTTTATATTTGTTTCTTTTTTTTCTAAGATTCATATAACTTCATTCATTTGATCACAATGATGATGATTAGTTTGTTTTCAGAGGAAAGTTTCAGATTATTACATTTCATCTTTTCAACCTTCATGAAGAACAAGAGAATAAAGGGACTTTTTATTCAGCTGAAGTGTGCGAAAGTTCATCTTTAACTTGATGTAATGTTTATGTTCCTATATTAAATACTGAAGCTGTTTTGGTCTAAAAGTTTATTTTTTCTTCTTGTTGTTTCAGACTGTAAAACTCCTGTTTCCATCTGCCTGACCTTATTTATTGGATTAAATCTGTTCAGTATGTTTTATCTATTATTATCATTTTAGTTTTAATATTTATTTAAGCAATATTACAGATTTGATTTTGGTTTTAATATGTATTTGATGTAGTAGATGTGTGAGACGCCGTCCGGTGGATTCGAGCTGATTTATTTGCTCACGCTGCTGTTTAAATTTACTATCTGATAATATTTTCTAAATTCATAAAAGATCATTTATGAATATGACTTATGTCTAAAATAATGAGATCTTTATACTCTAACACAATAAAAACATTTGTGTTCATTAGGAGGGAATAGCTTTTTATAGACTTGTATTAGTGAGCAGATTAAAGATCCTCTGATCAGGTTTGAGTTGTGTGTGAAGTATCTGATGTGAAATCTTTTCAGTTCACAGTGAAATAATGAAGAGTAGAAAGTGAGTAAAACATTTCTCAGTTTTGATTTTCAGTTAAATTTCTTGTCCAGCAGAAACATGAAACAATCCCGTGTTTGATCAAAGAGCCGAACTGATCTGAGATCTGATGCGATGTGACTCTCTGAGTAAACCGGCCCGATAATCCTGATCAACACATCAGGTCTGCTGCCGAGGCCTTACTGGGACTCGGAGACTCAGAGACGCAGTGAGGAAACATCCTAATCATCAGGATCATCATTTCATCCTATGACATGACAGAAGTGAGTTTAGTAAACAGCTGAACCTTCCTGTCATGGTGACACCTGAGTGTTCACCGAGAGTCCTTTAGACACCTCTCTGATCAGAGCCATGTTGTCCCTCAGCTCCGGTCCTGCAGGTCCGGCTGGTCCTGGTGGTCCTGCAGGTCCTGCAGCCTCTACCAGCCCCATCAGTCACACTCATACAGCCACAGTAACAGACAGGGATCCAGGTCTGTTACCAAAGATCCCACTGATGAGGCACAAAGCCTGACGACCTCCACAGAAGCTTCACATGTAAAAAAACACATTTGGTACATAATCCCCCCCCCCACACACACACACACACACCGGCTCTGTGTGATGACTGAGAACCCCCCCGTGACCACAGGAGGTCAAAGGTCACACAGTTTCTGTTCTACTCTCATTAAATATCAACCAAATATTGAGTTAATGAACTCTTCGTTGTCTCATCAGGATCAAACAGGGTTCACTGAAGTGATTTGAGGATAAATTAAAGTGAATCTTTGAACAGTTTTAATCTGAAATAGAGATGAGAACAGATGAGTTCAGATTCTTCTGTCGTTTATCTGAATTTGTTCTCTGAGCTGCTGATTACAAACACGTGTTGGTTTGAATGTTTGTGACTGAAGGAGGATTCCTGCTCTGACACACTCAGCTGCATCACGTTCATATTAAACTGGAACAGGTTCGATGTTAAACAACAAAGTTACTCAGGTTTTATACGGGAATGAGAGTAAAACACACCCAGTCCTGTCCAATCACATGCCTGCATTACCTTACACCTGTAGCAGGAGGTCAGCAGACCCCATGTTTCCAGGCCATGCATTATTATAAAGGTTAAAACCTTCTGAAACCTTCTGAAACCAGCTGAAACCTCCTGCAATCTCCTGAAACCAGCTGAAACCTTCTGAAACCAGCTGAAACCTCCTGAAACCAGCTGAAACCTTCTGAAACCAGCTGAAACCTACTGAAACCAGCTGAAACCTTCTGAAACCTTCTGAAACCTTCTGAAACCAGCTGAAACCTTCTGAAACCAGCTGAAACCTACTGAAACCAGCTGAAACCTACTGAAACCTTCTGAAACCTTCTGAAACCAGCTGAAACCTTCTGAAACCAGCTGAAACCTCCTGCAATCTCCTGAAACCAGCTGAAACCTTCTGAAACCTTCTGAAACCAGCTGAAACCTCCTGAAACCTTCTGAAACCTCTTGAAACCTCCTGAAACCAGCTGAAACCTTCTGAAACCTTCTGAAACCTCTTGAAACCTCCTGAAACCAGCTGATGCACTTCGTCTTTTGTTGATTTATAACAAGTTTGTGTAACTAATCCAGCTGGTTTGATGAGCTCCAAAGGTGGAGGAAGTATTTCGATCCTTTACTGAAGTAAAGGTACTAATACAGTAAGAGTACGTCAGTTTAATGAGGGGAATCCTGAGATATGAGTCTAAAGGACTGAAGTTATTTGAGATAAATAATGAAAGCTGCAGTGACCTGAGATCCTGGATCTGGGCCATCTGGCTCTGTGCCATCTGGATCATCAACAGAGATTAGCTCATGAACCAAAGATTCAGGACTAAAGTCTGATTCTCTCACAGTTCAACACACAGAGCAAGTTTTGAGGGACTCGTGCTCACCAGAACCAGAACCGTAACACTGAAACTGGTCTTTGACAGATCACAGGTTATTGAACAGAACATCAGACCGACTCCAGCTCGATCTGTTCCACAGTGTAAACAGGATTCCTGCTTCCTGTTCAGGGCACGGTTAGCTCCGGGTGGCTAACGGTTAGCTCTAGACAGGAAGTCGTAGTGAACAGGATTAATGTGAATCTAATTTAAATACGTCTCGCTTACAGCAAACTTTTGTAAATGTATTCAAACTGTGTTTTTCCTGCTAATTACACTTTCACGTCATTAATTTGTCTCGTCACATTGTTGAGTCCTGATCCTTGATCTGGACTCGGTCTCGTTACCATGGAAACCACATCCCACTAACCCTCTCAGCGCCGCGCTGAATTCACTCTGAGCTGCCATGGCAACACCAGTCACCACCGAGTGATGTGATTCTTCATGCTCGGAAGACAACACCGTTTTTCTTAAAAAGTCCAGCTCAAGTGCTTTACTGGAGTCCTCTCCTCCTCCTCTCCTCCTCCCCCTCCTCTCCTCATCTGTCTGACAGCTTTAGTTCCTTTACAGATTAGTTTGTCCAGTGAAAACCTCGTATCTCCACGTGTTGATGGATAATGTTTGTGATGAACTGAAGGAATATTAATCCAGAAATATCAGATATAATAAAACACTGACAGGAAGTGTAGTTAAACACCTGACACCTGTCAAACCTGACAACTACATGAACTTTTACTTCAGTGAGGTTTGAATGCAGGACTTTTCACAGTGTGTATTTGTACCTTTACTGAAGTAATCTGAGTACTTCTTCCACCTCTGGTCAGGAAACAAGGATTTCTTTAAAAATGGTATTTGAAAAGTATTAATGAGATATATAAATGATGATTAGCACGTTAATCCTCCAGCCAATCAGAATGCAGGATTCTATCTCACAGAGGCAGATACTGCATATCATTGCGAGTTTATAAACTATTGCTTTTATTTTGTCCTATAATTCTTTCACCCTTGCGTATCAGTAATGAATCTATAATCAGTCAGCTGTGATCCGATCCTTCCTGTTTATCTGTGACTCTCGTATATCACAGAGCTGCGACTGTTGGAAATAAATACAAACTTCATGATGAAAAGTTCCCTGTTGTGAGAGTCTGTAACACTCGTCATGAGATTTATGATCAACGTGACCACGTTTGATTTCTGACTGTGTCACAGCTGTGAAACAGAACAGAGTCACTCTGTCAGCAGGAACCAGTGGAGGTCAAAGGTCACCGACACACAGAGACCAGCCAGAGGCCTCCTCGAGCTGTCGGTGTATCCTCCACACACTCAGACTGGGCCTGGTTCTGGGCCTGGTTCTGGGCCTGGTTCTGGGCCTGGAGCACCTGCAGGCCGTAGCTGACCTGTCGCTGTGGTCAGCAGCAGCTTCAATTCATCTTCACATGACTGAACTTCAAAGAGCCGACGCTACACTGCAACAAAGGCCTCTGTGTTCTCCAGGGGCCTGATCAGGGGCCCCCATAGCAGCATGAGGGAACACCTACTCCCTTCATGTGTCTTTCTACAGGTGGATCAGAGGGGACAGGTGGGGGGGGCACTGGAGGAGAGGTGAAGATAAGAAACACAAGAGGAGGAGGAGGACAGAGCCTGAAACATGGCCACTGCAGTGACTCCCAGTGTGAAATCATTCAGCTGGAAACAAAAAAGCAACAGCAGGAAAGAATCAAAGCTCAACAATCGTTGGTCTCTGAAGACCAACAAGAATGCAGAGAAATTCAAAGCAGGTTCAGAGTTTCTGTGCTTGTCTTCCTCACGTCCAAACTGCAGCTTTTATATGAAGCAGATGAAATATGTTTGAGATGAAGACTCCCCGTCCACAGCGTTCCCTCTCACAGTAGCTGAATCTGGACTCTGATGGAATAACAGATTGATAAAGTGTTTGGGGTTAAAGCTCAGCTGTGCATCACTGAGGGCCACAGGGAGCCTCATGAACTCGCTGAGGTCTGAGGTTCCGTCTCCAGGGGTCCTCTCAGAGATGGGAAGCAGGCAGCAGGGGGACAGGCAGAGACCGTCTAACATAATGAAGGTAATGGAGGAGGACTGCTGGTATGCGAAGCGTTGGCCGGAGCTGCCGACTAAATGCAGACTCACGTTTCCTCTGCAGAGTTCAGCTGGTTCTGCTGTTCAAGTGGATTGAAGGAATGTGAAGGAAACGAGGCGCCAGCGTGTTGGAACGTGTTTTCTGCTCCGACCGAGCCACACGGGAACTAAACGCTTCACACACTTCAGCATTTGGACCGTCAGGCCGCTTTACTCCAACAATGTTTCAGCTCCTCCAGCTTTTTATGGTTTTATAACACGGACCAGCTTCGTGTGCTCGTTTGTCATTTCCTCTAAACCGCGTCCATGTGTTCCTCCAACCAAACAACGTGACAACATTCGTCACCACCAACATCAAATAAACAACGTGTGAAAATATTAAAGCCACAAAAGCTCATTTGTGCCATTTCACTGTTCTTTCCTCTCATCGATCCACTGCCGCTGGGCCGCCAGAGAACCCGTAAAGGTTTCACCGTCTCTGTGTCTGAACCCCCCCGCATGATACCCCCATGACATCACATCCCGCCACGCCCAGCAGCCTACCTGCAGGAAGCTGCACGTCACGTGATCCCCGAACATGGGCAGACTGGGTCGGCTCTCGCGGTACACGTGGACGGTGTAGATCGTCATGACGACGGGCTGCGGCTCAGCGGCGTCCGTCACCAGGATGCTGATCCTGCTATTGCCGAGGCCGACCGGATAGTTCGCCATCCTGAAGGGAAAAAACCTTCAATAATCTGGACTGTGGGGTCCGGGGTCGGGGGTCAGGGGTCAGGGGTCGGGGGTCCCGGTCTCACCTGGGGCCTCGGTGCTCGTCCAGGTGGACCCGGCAGGCCAAGCTGGCGGGCTGCGGCCGGATTCGAACCGTCACTGTGTCAAAGGTCACCTCGGCGTGATACTCCTTCACCCGGGGGCTGAAGGGGGGGGTCAGAGTGAGGGGGGGGTCGGTGTAGATCTGTCTGAGGTGGGGGTCCTCACAGGGACCTGAAACATGCAAACATACAACCAGCCAATTAAAAAGCATTCAGCCAGAGGCGTTCAGTTGCCCCACGTCCCAAAGGATTATGGGAGCTGTAGTTCTTCAAACCTTTTGGTTTGTCCTGTTTGAATGTCTTAATATTAATAAAGTTAGAAACAAACAAAGTGAGCATGTGACTCCATCCCTGCTTCGGATTGGCTACTTGAGCTGTTAAAGTTTCCTGCTATAGCACTCCACACCACGGCAGGAAACTGCCCTTCAAAATAAAAGCTCTGTGCCAAGAACGGTGACCACTGCCAGCTGATCACATGTGGCTCCGGTTCTGAATGAGATTAATTAACCAGGGACTCACCTTCAGACAGGGCTGACTCCTGATTGGTCAGTTCTTCTGTCGCATCAGTTCTGTAGGAAACAGGAAAAACCTTCGTCATCAGTCATTAAAAACAACAACACAGAATGTAAAGTCTGTTTCCTGTTAGAAAGACGTCCAGACGTCCACAGACCTGGAGCTGTGGTTTCTGTGGAGCTCGTAGTAACGACTGATCCTGATCAGGAGACCAGAGACACTGAGAGGCCCTGAGGAGGAGGAGGAGGAGGAGGAGGAGGTGCTGGGATACAACTACAGAGAGAGAACAAATATCATCAAACCAGGATCAGAGTAAAGCCACATTTCCAACAGGTACAAACAAGTGATTTGGATCTGGATTATCGCCTCTGTTTAATAGACTCCACAAGAACATTGTGGGGATACACTGCGGGGACACAGTGCGGGGACACAGTGCGGGGACACAGTCTGGGGACACATTGAGGGGACACACTGATGTACTTCATGTACCTGATTGTATTTATACTGTGTTTTTCACAATAAAATGTTGTGTTTACCAGCTGAAAAGCTGAAGGCGTCTTCATCTGCCGCAAAAACTGAAGCAGAAGAAGAAAATCATCTTCTGAAAAACAGACGCCGAGTGTCCCTGTGCAGCCACCGTACTGACACACACACACACACACACACACACACACACAGAGAAAAGGTTTTAAAACATAAGACAATATGAGAGTATTGGTATAATAATATAATATAAATTATAATATATGTATATATATATAATATGAAAGTAAACCGATGATGTTTGATTGTGGTTGTTTTGTAATTTAATCTGACAAAAGTTTCATCACAAGATTCAATGTTTCTGAATTTAGACATTTTAAGAATCTTAAATCATTTAAATATTGAACAGAATGTTTCTTATTGAAACAGATCCTTTAATACTGAAATCCTGATTTTAGAAAGTTTAAAGTTTGATGAATGTGTTGATTGTTGTGTGTCTCACCTGTCTGCCCTGTGTGTGTGTCTCTGAGGACAGCAGGAAGTGGATTGTGTCCTCCAGAATCAGGTCTCTGGTGATCTGTCCATCAAACGTGTCATCGCTCAGGGCAGAAAATGTCAGATCTGTGTCCACCTGGAGACGACAAACATTCAGCATGTGAGACGAGCCGCTGGCCAATCACAGAGCTGCTGAGGACACGCTGACCTCTGCTGGACGTTTACCGTTACTTCACCTGAAGAAGTAACAAAAACATGAGCGAAGAAGAGCAAGGAAGGAGAGGAGAGGAGAGGAGGGGAGAGGAGAGGAGGCAGGAGGGAGACGAGGAGAGGAGGCAGGAAGGAGAGATGAGAGGAGGCAGGGGGGAGAGGAAAGAGGAGAGGAGAGGAGAGAGGTAGGAAGGAGAGATGAGAGGAGGCAGGAGGGAGGAGAAGAGGCAGGAGGGAGGAGAGGAAAGAGGAGAGGAGAGAGGAGAGGAGAGGTAGGAAGGAGAGAGGAGAGGAGGCAGGAGGGAGGAGAGGAGAGAGGAGAGGAGAGGAGAGGAGGCAGGAGGGAGGAGAGGAGAGAGGAGAGGAGAGAGGTAGGAAGGAGAGGAGAGGAGGCAGGAGGGAGGAGAGGAGAGAGGAGAGGAGAGAGGAGAGGAGAGGAGAGGAGGCAGGAGGGAGGAGAGGAAAGAGGAGAGGAGAGATGTAGGAAGGAGAGGAGAGGAGGCAGGAGGGAGGAGAGGAAAGAGGAGAGGAGAGATGTAGGAAGGAGAGGAGAGGAGGCAGGAGGGAGGAGAGGAGAGGAGGGGAGGCAGGAGGGAGGAGAGGAGAGAGGAGAGGAGAGGAGAGGAGGCAGGAGGGAGGAGAGGAAAGAGGAGAGGAGAGAGGTAGAAAGGAGAGGAGAGGAGGCAGGAGGGAGGAGAGGAAAGAGGAGAGGAGAGAGGTAGGAAGGAGAGGAGAGGAGGCAGGAGGGAGGAGAGGAGAGGAGGGGAGGGGAGGCAGGAGGGAGGAGAGGAGAGAGGAGAGGAGAGAGGTAGGAAGGAGAGGAGAGGAGAGGAGGGGAGGCAGGAGGGAGGGGAGGAGAGAGGAGAGGAGAGGAGGCAGGAAGGAGGAGAGGAGAGAGGAGAGGAGAGAAGTAGGAAGGAGAGGAGAGGAGGCAGGATGGAGGAGAGGAGAGGAGAGGAGGCAGGAGGGAGGAGAGGAAAGAGGAGAGGAGAGAGGTAGGAAGGAGAGGAGAGGAGGCAGGAGGGAGGAGAGGAGAGGAGAGGAGGCAGGAGGGAGGAGAGGAGAGGAGAGAGGTAGGAAGGAGAGGAGAGGAGGCAGGAGGGAGGAGAGGAGAGGAGAGGAGGCAGGAGGGAGGAGAGGAGAGAGGAGAGGAGAGGAGAGGAGGCAGGAGGGAGGAGAGGAGAGGAGAGGAGGCAGGAGGGAGGAGAGGAGAGAGGAGAGGAGAGGAGAGGAGGCAGGAGGGAGGAGAGGAAAGAGGAGAGGAGAGAGGTAGGAAGGAGAGGAGAGGAGGCAGGAGGGAGGAGAGGAGAGAGGAGAGGAGAGGAGAGGAGGCAGGAGGGAGGAGAGGAGAGAGGAGAGGAGAGGAGAGGAGGCAGGAGGGAGGAGAGGAGAGGAGAGGAGCTCTTTGTTTGGTTTAACACGTTTGTGCCAAAGAGTCGAGGCTACAAAGTTATTGTAAACTGGAACTTTTCCCCGATACGACAACCGGGGTAGCAACCATTTCCATTTAGACAACCGAGTGCACACTTTCTCCTTTACGCCTCCTTCACGTCCTCCTTCACGTCCTCCTTCAATATAAGTTATACAGTTAACTTGAAATAGGACAACCCTGTCTCATCCCTCGCTGTACAGGGATTGGCCGACTCAGTCCTGCCCCCGTCTTCACCAAACACTGAGCACCACTGTACAATAAACCAACCCAAGCCAGAAAACCATCACCAAAACCAAACAGCAACTGTCAGATCCTTCAGAGTCAGCTCACCATCCAGAGCAGCTTTCTCCTCCTCCATGGCATGGTGCCTCATCTCGCTCGGACTGGTGTCCCCCTGCCTTTTAGAGCTAAGGCAGGTCAGCTGCTTCCTCTGTGCAACCGATCCAGGTTGAAGAAGAAAGAGCTTTGGGCATCCATATCCTTCAGCTGGAGGAGGCAAACCTGACAAGAGCTCCTTTTACCCTCTCCTGCAGGAAGGAGCTCAACTGCAACCTCTTCTCCTGTAGCAGTTAACCCTTAGCAGTATCTGAGCCCCTCCTCAATATCCCTAAAGTTGGCCTCCAGCTCCTGAACCGCTGCCTTAATCTCAGCAGTTGAGCGGGAGGTGTACTGTGGGCAAAAATACACAAACTTGTGCTTTTCCAACCTCCCACCATGATTTCAGAATTCTGTCTTGCAGCAGCTTGTTGTTGAAGAGCCAGTAGGACTTCACCCTTTCACCTGGCGAAATGATCACACCTGTCGTGATGAGGTGGTGGTCAGTGAAGCCAACTGGACTTACACTGCTGTGGAGTAATCTGAGCTGAGACTATGTGAGCCCTGACAATCAGCAGGCGACGCTCCACCGCCTCAGCAGAGGACCAGATGTTTGTCCTAAACAGAACAGCTATCCCTGCACTAATATTAGTGCCGTCCCATCATGAGACCTAATCCAACTCGTCTGATGTGTCAGTGCGAGTCTCCTGCAGAAACAACACGGTAACCTTATTTTGGTTAGAGACTTCAGATATTAAAGCCCTGTTGTTTCCCTCTCCCAACATTCATTTTCAATGATCCGATTTTAGGGCTTTGCATGGAGAAATCAGAGGAGAAACAAGCAGAGAACAGTACAAAGAAAGAACAACAAGAAAACACAGAGATACATCATCATTTACTTTTTAATCTGTAACAGTTTTACCTTTTCGTGCTTTTCTAAGACTTGTAATATGTTTATTGAGGCGGAAACGCTTCCTCTCATCCAAGAGATCAAAACCTAACCGTTTATTAAGTGCGACAACCGATCTTATGACCTTGTTAGTGTCACTCACTTTGACAGACTTTTTAAAAGTTTCATCCAGATATGAGTTTATGTCTTTGAAGGATTATAGATTTGTGTTTCTATTGGAAGTTTTGCTGAGAGATACTGTGTCTGACTCAGAGTCACAGTCCACGTCTTCTCCACATGACACCTGGTTATTAGAAACACCTGTTCTTCATTTGTCTCAGTGAGACTCTTTCTGCAGGCTGGGGTGCTTCAGTGTCTCCAGACTGACAGCTGCTCCTCACCATCTCTGTCCCTGTTCTCAACCTGCGAGGCAGTGGCCGCTGCTCATCATCATCATCATCATCGCATCACCACACCCGCAGGCTCGGCCGCAGCCTTGCCTGCCCCGGATCCGGCCACAGGTCGCACAAAGGTCCGCTAACTTGAAACACCTGAGCTGTACCGTCACTGGGCTTCACCCTGAAGGACACCTGCAGGGTCCAGAACCATGAACACCTGCCGCCTCAGAGACTGAACGTGATTCAGCCAAAATAACAGTTTTTAATCCACTTACAAACTTCCCAAATCTCCGCAGCTCGTTAGGGACAAACGGTGGAACACCGGACAGGTGATCCGCAGATGATCCGAGCTGATGAACACGTGGCTTCCCACCAGCTGATAGAAACAAGCTCATCTCTCAGGATCACAACCACCGCTTGATTCATTCTGGATGTAAAGCACAGGTTATCATGTCCTACCTGCCCACCTCCTCCACGGGGACGGCGGGACTACCCTCGGTCCCAGCTGTGTCGGAGGAGGCCACTCCTCCCGAGAAACACCTCGACACACCCCCGATCACACCACCGATCACACCCCCGATCACACCACCGATCACACCCCCGATCACACCACCGATCACACCCCCGATCACACCACCGATCACACCCTCTCTCCTGTCTCTCACCTGTCTCTCACCTGTCTGTCTCTCTCCTGTCTCTCACCTGTCTGTCTCTCTCCTGTCTCTCACCTGTCTGTCTCTCTCCTGTCTCTCACCTGTCTCTCTCCTGTCTGTCTCTCACCTGTCTGTCTCTCTCCTGTCTGTCTCCCACCTGTCTGTCTCTGCGAGCTGCTTCACTGATCACAGATCAGATGAATTAATCAGTCTTTATTCTGCTGCACACGATACATACGAGCTGCTGCTCATCATCTTCATCACCATCTTCATCGTGATGTCATCACACCTCAACGTCCAATAAAAACTCAACAGAAGCTGAACGCGTTGAGTAGAAACAGAGGAAACCGACTGTCTCTGAGGCTCCTGAACGCTACGTTAATAAAGGAGCAGTCTGTCTCTCACCTGGACTACTACAGGTGTGATGGAGCCGCTGAAGAGCAGAGTGAAGGTCAACAGCTGGTAACACAACACACACCTGAAACAGACAAACACTCATCGATAATCCACCAATCAATAATCCATCAATCAATAATCAGAAAATACAACAGTTTAGGTATTTCAATATAAATGTAGAAAATAAAAGAATAGAATCTTCTCACAGAACCATTTGAACTACAAGCGATACATGTTATATTGTATCTTACTTGGATCAATATTAATGTGAACTCTGATCTGTACTAACAACATGCAGAATAATGTCTGATATTATTGATCCTGAATGTGTTGATCACTTTAATGATCAGCTGGTGAAGGTGGAGCTCATTTTAATGACTTTATATCCTGCTGCTAGTTTATTTGTAATAATACATCATTGATTATTGATTAGATTTAGTTTTCATTTTTCCACAAACTGTTTCTATCAGAGGATATTTTCCTGCTGTGTCTCCCTCTAACCAGCGGGGGGCGCTGCAGCCCAAACAGCACCTGACAGTTCACAGTTTATACTCATCTAACTGCTCTACAGGCCACATCATACTACCTTAAAAATAACACACAATACCACCTTAAAAAATCTACACCAACAATACTAACAATAAATAATATTTTCTCTATAAAGACACTTTACAGGACTGATGAGGTCAGTGAACAAAGAGCTCAACCTGTTGTTTATTGTCTACCTGTTGTTGTTTACCTGTTGTTTATTGTCTACCTGTTGTTGTTTACCTGTTGTTTATTGTCTACCTGTTGTTTGTTGTTTATCTGTTGTTTATTGTTTACCTGTGGAGATTTCGTTGCTTCTCATTGGTCGACACGGCAGCTTGCAACACTTCACCTATCACCTTCTTCAGACGCCCCAAAGCCTGATGGGATGTGGTTGGTCCCAACTGCTGCAGCAGGAAATTCCTGAGCTGAGGGGTAGCAAAGGGTTAAAACCTTAAAACCTTAAAACCTTAAAACCTAACCTAATCAATAATCAGTTAACACTGAAGATAAAACATGTTAACCAGATACAACAGCAGCAGAAAACAACTAATAAATAAAACAGGTGTTTCACCTTTGTGGTTCGTCCCCTCTGATCCTGATTGGTCGTCACTACGCTGATGTCATGCAGGAAGGAAGTCAGCGGGTTCACTGAGGTCACCAGGACGTAAACATTCACCATGGCAACCAGAGCAGGGGGCGGGGCTCCGACAGGTGAGTGACTGTGAGGGAGAAGAAAAAGGACAGACCTGAAGCCTGGACTCTGGAGCAGGACCTGGACTCTGGAGCAGGACCTGGACTCTGGAGCAGGACCTGGACTCTGGAGCAGGACCTGGACTCTGGAGCAGGACCTGGACTCAGTAAGTAACTTCAGGTTTGGGTTTTCAGTCTTACGACGGCGGATCACTTCTTACAAGGGGCCATCGCCATGGTAACTGATGCTGCACAGCTAACCCGCTACAGAACAGGTTATGTTCCAGATAACAGATCAATACTTAGTCAATCAGAGGTCCTGTGGAGCTCGGTGTGGATCAGGAGGGTCTCTGAGGAGGGGAGAGTCCAGAGACCAGCAGCCCTTTGGCTTCCTGATGATTTATATGAGATACAGATTCTGGTCGGAGGGATCAATGATCTGAGTCAGCTTCTTCAGCCGTATGTTGCCATGGCGACAGGTCTGAGTCGTGCCCCCCCGCAGACTGTAGCATTATATTGTGTTTCTTTACATTATGGCAGAGGGCAGCTCCCTCCTGTCTTCATGTCAGAGCTGATTCATGGTGCTTCTGTATCCAGATATCATCCTACAGCAGACTGACTGAAGCACTGAAGCTTTGTGCTTGTTACTTATAAGATATGAAAGCAAACTACTGACCGCTGTGAATTATGTTTTTAACTTTCACACATTCACACAGTTGGGATGTTTTTCAGCCTGCTTTCAGTCTGGATTATGTGTTTAACTTCTTCTCCTCTGATATTATAGTTGGCTCTTCACTCTGCTGCCAGTAGTCTTGTCCATGTCTGTGATTGGTCAGATGCTGTAAACTCCAGTTTAAGTGAACGCGCTCAGAGCCAGATACGGAAACCCTGGGCTGTTACTGAGCTGATAACCAGCTTTGTGTGGTGCAGGATGGTGTTTGTTAGGTTAAGTGAAGCCAGATAAGGAAAAGATATCCTGGGCATATTGAACCTGCTTCGTAGTCCAGGCCTCAGGTGTGTTTACCGTCAGGTGACCAGACTGAAGCTCACCTGTCCTCAGGAACCTGCCGCTTCTGATTGGTCGATCCACAGGAGTATGGCCTCATGGGTAATCTAGATCCTGAGACAGAGAAACAGAAACAGGTACGTGAGTCTGTCGGCTGTTACCTTTGGACCTGACACCTGTCGGCTTCAAAATAAACTTTACGTACAGAAACGTTTTGATGTCCCGATAAAATGTCATGAAATCTGCAAAACAACAACAACTAATGTATAAAAAAACTGATCAATTATTCAGAACCTTCAGGTAGTTTCTGTTTCATGCTCACCAGTGCTCTGCTTCCTGTGTGACTCCTCAGACTCACCTGTCAGGTGTGATCGAGTGTAGAAGTGACAGAGACCTCCACCTGCATCAGAGAACGCTTCCATCAACCCGGGCAGCAAGTTCACCTGAGGACACAGAGACACAGGTGAGATCACAGTGACTCGGCTAACACCATGTGACTTTCACTCGCTCTCTGATTGGCTGGCACAGTTGTACAGGTGAGTCTCACCATCTGATGATGCTGCAGATGAGAGAAGGAGATTCTCCTCAGACAGCTTCTCTCGGCACTACTGAGACAAAGCAACAGGGTCCACCCACTCACACCTGTAACCATGGAGACAGATATTGATGACTTTCTGTAAATTCAGTTTGGTTGGAAACTCAGTTTATGTTGGTGAAACCTGATGAAACCACCTGCTGGTTTGAAACCTGTTCTTTCAGGTTGAAATCGAGTTAAACTGATAAAGTTTAAAGAAATAAACTGACAAAAGGAGGAGAAACAGGAAGTCTGGATGTGACCAAACATGGAGGCTCCTGCGGCGTCAGACTCAACATGTGGTTGTGATTGTGGACTTGAACAGGAAATGTTCAGATGTTTTTTTTGGCCGAAGCTTTTTGGTCTCTGAGTTTTCTTCCAACATTAAGCCTCAGACTGCAGAAAGTCCTGAATGTGGAGGAAACTGGAGCTTTCACTTCACATGAAGCTGCTCAAGTTAAACATAGTCAGACTGCAGATGATTCGGGACATTTTAGTCTCATATGGGTACTGTCTGGGGACCGGATCAGTCTGAGGGCTGGATCAGTCTGAGGGCCGGATCAGCCTGAGGGCCGGATCAGCCTGAGGGCTGTTGAATTAGTCAGGACTGGATCTGTCAGGACTGGATCAGCCTGAGGACTGGATCAGCCTGAGGGCTGGATCAGCCTGATGACTGTGGGGAAGTGAAGAGCAGCTGCTCACTCTGTGATTTATGAAGGTTATAAAACATTTCTTCTTCACCTGCTGGTAGCACCATCAGGCCCCGCCCCCTCTGTTTGCATGCTCAGGACAGGCAGACGCAGCTGTCAACCACCTGACACACCTGTCCTTTAAACAGGGACCTTTGCTGACGCTGACTCAGCGCCCACCATTGAATGTTTTAAACATAAAACTTTAATGATGAAAACTGATATGTTGGTTTAAAAATGGAATACAGTCGAGTTCTTAAAAACGACCGCTGAGATATAAATGAAGTTCTCATTAAAACACTTTAAACTCAAACTACTGAGGCAAGTTCAGCTGCTCTGCTGGCTGACAGGAAGTCTCCACCCAGCAGGCTTACTGCACACACACACACACACACACACACACACAGTAAAGCGTTTCCTGTGGAAAATCATTTGAAACTAAAATGGAGGCTTGGATCCAATGTCTGTATGAAAAAAAAACACATCAGGTCTCTTGTTTTTAAACATGGAAACATGTTGAACATACAGTTCCCATCATGCTTTGGGGGATGGAGGTAGATGTATAACAATCAGCTGTATGTCTCCTGTATCAGTGTCCCCGTGGACGGACAGTGTTAGTGAACCAGCAGACAGCAGCTCCTGTCTGCAGTGTCCCTGTGGACGGACAGAAACCATCACTGATTACTGTGAGACTGAAGGAAACTTAGAAACAGGAAGATTCTTTGTTCTCTGGTTTCTCAGCTGATTTCTGGAGCTTTATACTGGAGGGACATCAGAGATAATGATATCAGAGACAAACTCCTCCTCTTCCTCTCAGACATGAAGCACATGTTGGATCAATCAGAGATAATGACTTCCTCAGAGGTCGTTACCGTGGTCTGCTCGGAGGAAGCTGCTGGTCTCTGCGTATCTGGACAGCTGGACCTCGTAGCCCCTCTGCTGCAGGACCTGCTGGTACAGCTGGACCTCGGTGTCTGAGACCAGGTGTCGACCCGTCAGAACCACGGCCCGCCGACGCCAGGGGGGTGGTTGAGACCAGACCTGGACCTGGAGGAGGGAAAAGACTGATGTTAACTTTAGGTGTCATGTCCAGTGTTTAGCCTAGCTTAGCACAAAGACTGGAAGCAGGGGGAAACTGCTAGCCGGTGTTATTCTAACTCTGTTCCCCAGGTGGAAACATTCCTGCTGCTCACTGACTTTGAGCTCTGTGTTTTTACAGTAAATGTAGAAACAGTTTAGTTCTTTTTATCCTCTTTTCCTTCTTTCTGCTCTGATTAAATCTCACATGTGACTCTTCATCTGATCTTCCTCGTTTGTTTTGGAGGAGTTGAAGCTCTGATTATTTCCATGTGAGCGGAAACATCAAAGCTCAAGAAGAAGAAAAAAAAGTACTGCTCCTCCCCATCTTCCTCCACCTCCTCCTCCTCCTCCTCCTTTGGATGATATGAAGTGCTGAAGATGTTTTAACAACATGCCGACAGTTTAAAGATTTTATATCAGCGTTAACGTGTTGATGCTCAGAGGATTTACTGTTGCTTATATCTCTGTGAGGACCAGTTTGGGTTTAACCGTGTTAATGAGGACATCTTAAACATGTGTTTTATGGTTCATATTCAGTTTCACTTGTCTTTATTTCATCGGTCTGTTTGTCCTCAACAAACAAACACATCCGTTTTACCGGTTTTTAGTGGCCTGAAGAGTTCAAATCATCCAGAAATTCACAAGAAAAACAGATGAGGTCCTCACAAGTATAAAAGTATCAGCATGTGTGTGTGTGTTTCAGATGAGTTGAACTAAATATAAGTCCTGAAGCTTCAGTGACAACAGCTCAGACAGTTTCAGCTGCTTCTCGCTCTGCAGCGTGTTAACATTGCTGCTGTTTGGACGTGATTAAGAAGTTCACACATGAAGCTGCTCCTGGATCAGCCAGCTGCTGCTCAGAGGAAACTACGCCTAATATAACATGATATATAAACATATATATTCATTCCAACTTCTGTTCAAAACAGTTGGAACACTGGGAGAGTTCAGCTGCAGCTCTGAAACATCAAAGAGTGAAACCAGTTTCACAGCCACAGCTGTAAAAACACTTGGATCTAGTTTTAACCGTTAATTGTTATTTTCTTTTGACCTTTTGTAAGAAAGCAGCAGCAGCTTCCTGTCAGCAGAGACGGGCCTGCACACTGACCCCACGTCTAAATGTCACTAATTATATATAAAGAATATATATATTATATATATGTACTGTTATACTCGACAACAAACCATTTATCACCAAACTGTCAGACTGCTCCTTTAAACAGCTGATAGTTTAACTGATGTCATAAAATAAACCAAACACAAGCCACCAAAACCTGACAGAGTGTGTGTGTGTGTGTGTGTGTGTGCGTGTGAGAGTATGTGTGTGTGTGTGAGTGAGTGAGTGTGTGTGTGTGAGTGTGAGTGTGTGCGTGTGAGAGTGTGTGTGTGTGTGTGTGAGTGAGTGAGTGTGAGTGTGTGTGTGTGTGTGTGTGTGAGTGTGTGCGTGTGAGAGTGTGTGTGTGTGTGCGTGTGAGAGTGTGTGTGTGAGTGAGTGTGTGTGTGTGTGTGTGTGAGTGTGTGCGTGTGAGAGTGTGTGTGTGAGTGTGAGTGAGTGAGAGTGAGTGAGTGTGTGTGTGTGAGTGTGAGTGTGTGCGTGTGAGAGTGTGTGTGTGTGTGTGTGTGAGTGAGTGAGTGTGAGTGTGTGTGTGTGTGTGTGTGTGTGAGTGTCAGCTGCCAGTTTACACTCAGTTGTCTGTCAGAAACTGGATCCTCAGCTGATTAATGACACAAACATTTTTATCAGGGACACTGAGGACCAGGACACACTTAAAATACCCAACACACATACTGACGGGTACTCTGGCTCTGATTGGTCCGTCCAGCTGTCAATCATCCTGCAGTAAAATAACACCCCCCTGCACAGGCCATTGATCCCCTCATAATCTAAAAATACTGCAACAATGAGCCAGAAGGAGCCTCGACCCCCCCAGACTTCCTTTCTCTGCCACAGGGGACACGTCCATACAAAACCCCAAATCTGTCACTTTAAGACACCAAGTTTACAGGCTGAATAAACATAAATGACACCGAGAGTCAGTCAATCAGTGAAATGATTTTATAAAGGGACACTACTGTTTGATTATATTTAGGGCGAATTGATCAGAGAACCACAACAGTCAGACAAGACAGTGAAATGTTTTGTATTGATTATGTACTAAAACTACTGCCCATCAAATGTTACCTGCTTTTAAATGAAGTTTGGTGATATACTAGTTAAATGACTGATCAGGCTGTTAGAAAGTGTTACTTTCAGTTGTTTTATTGAAATAAAAGATTATCCTGATGGATCTAAACGAATTTAACAAACTGGATTTTTCCAGAGCTTTCAACCCCGTCTCCAGTCTTCCTCAGAGGACCCTGAGATGCTGAAAGCTCTGGATAACTGCTGTTCAAGGGCCAACAAGGAACTTTCACAGCAAACATCTTGAGATGCTTTAAAAAAGCAGATGAATTCATTAAAAAGAGTGTAAAAGACGCTCTGATGCTCCGGGTGAATATATACAAGTGTTCAGTATTTATTTAATTTACACTGTCATATATACATCTATATACACAATATTTATATAAAGGTATACTGAATATACACATGCAGTATATTTAATTCTCTAAAACACACACACACACACACACACACACACACCTGGGCACAGGTAAACCCACCTGTGTCTCCAGGGAGGAGATGAACCTCCTGCTCTCCTCCATCAGGACCTCCTCAGACGTCCTCCTGCTGAGGATGTCGGCGGGTTGCTGCCCTGCGGCCCGGAGCCGGTCCCGGGCCACCATCAGGGTCTGGTAGAAGAGACACACCGCCAGCCCGAGCAGCAGCAGCGGGCCGGAGCAGGACCGGCGGCGGAGCAGCATCCCGGCCTCCCTCAGGAGGAGTCCGCCGGCTGAGGCCAGGAGGCACCGCATGACAGGAGAGGAGCCCGCACTTCACATTCCTGAACTCCTCATGTTCCTCTGCCGACTGGGCTCCTGGTTTACCTCCCGGACCGGTGTACGCAGCCCATATAAAGTCTCCCTGATGGATTATATTGATGGCGAATCCCGCAGTGGATCCATAACAGTCTCCGGTATTAACTCGTGTCGTGAGTCCGGAGAACTCTCATCAGAAACGGATCTAACTTTAGATCCGACCCGGACCCCTCCGGAGGGGTCCGGAGGGGTCCGGGGGGTCCGGAGGGGTCCGGGGGGTCAGGAGGGGTCCGGGGGATCAGGAGGGTCCGGAGGGGTCCGGGGGGTCAGGAGGGGTCCGGGGGATCAGGAGGGTCCGGAGGGGTCCGGGGGGTCAGGAGGGGTCCGGAGGGGTCCGGAGGGTCCGGGGGGTCAGGAGGGTCAGGAGGGGTCCGGAGGGGTCCGGAGGGTTTACAGACCAGGAGACTCTCCAGAGACCAACTCGTCCCGTTTCCTCAGTCCTCCTGGTTCGTCCTGTCAGCTGATGAGGACTCACAGTAGAACTGGAACCAGAACGGGACCGTCAGAAGAATCCGTGACCGGGAGAAACCTCCGCACAGACCCGGTAAACCCCCCCGGTCCGGACCTCAAGGGATCAAGAGGGACGGAAAGCGCCTGAAGTTTGGTGGCGTCGCAGAGAAGTTAAAAACAACCGAGAGCATCTGGTTCGAGTTAAAGCAGCAGCAGGAGAACAGGACTCAGTCACGTTACCAGCCGGACTCTCCTGCTCTGCTTTCCTCTGCTGCAGAACCAGGACCAGGACCTGAACCAGGACCTGAACCAGAACCAGGACCAGAACCAGGACCTGAACCAGAACCAGGCCTCAGCTTCTCCTCAGTTTTCACCCGGAGTCTGGACTGTAAACTGTTCTGCTCTGTGGGAGGTCAGCACCTCCTCCTCCTCCTCCTCCTCCTCCTGCTCAAACACTCTGAAGGCTGGGTTATTTCTGGAAAACACACACACACACACACGCCCTGTACGTGTGTGTGTGTGTGTGTGTGTGTGTGTGTTAAAGTCAGTGAAGCTCACATTTTTAAATCTCTTGTAGTTCAGGAGGAAGAACTGATACACTGAGACTGTCACAATAAGAGTCCAGATACACTGAGACTGTCACAATAAGAGTCCAGATACACTGAGACTGTCACAATAAGAGTCCAGATACACTGAGACTGTCACAGTAAGAGTCCAGATACACTGAGACTGTCACAATAAGAGTCCAGATACACTGAGACTGTCACAGTAAAAGTACTAATACACACTGTCAATACTGTGTTACAGTAATAGTACTGATACACACTGTAAATACTGTGTTACAGTAAAAGTACTAATACACACTGTAAACACTGTGTTACAGTGAAAGTACTAATACACACTGTCAATACTGTGTTACAGTAAAAGTACTAATACACACTGTCAATACTGTGTTACAGTGAAAGTACTAATACACACTGTAAATACTGTTACAGTAAAAGTCCTGCAGTGAAACTGTTCCTCAGTAAAAGTCTGTGAGTATAATCAGTTGCATGTAGTTAAAGTATTTCCACAGTAAAATGTCCCCTGTGCCTGTTGTACTATTATATATTCTATCATTAGATTATTATTCCTCATCATTCATGGAAAAGCAGGATTTTACTGTTGGAGCTCATTTTGAACTGTTTTGTATCGGACTGCAGCTGATGATTATTTTCATTCTGGATCCATCTGCTGATTATTTTCTCCATTAATCCATTGATCGCTTGCTTTGCAACAATAGTGAAAATAGTGAGAATATTTTCTGTACTTGTACAAACTGTTGAGTTTAATTTAGAACGAAACATCAGATTTTAGAAAGTCTTAACTAAACCTGTCCTGTATAAAAACTGTTGTGATGGAGTTCATGTTTCAGGTGTGTTCATGTATTTATTACAACATGTACCTTTAATTTCATCTAATCTCTTGGATCCAAACAGGCTCCTGTTTCCTGTCTGTGGTGGGTCAGAGGTCACTTCTGAAGTTCACGTCACCGGCTGAGTCGTCGACTGGAGATTCATCAGTTGCTCAGCAGACTTTCTGACTGATGTTAGTGTCCCGTCAGCTGCAGAGAGGCAGCAGTCTGTCCCGTCTGAGGACGTCTGAGGACGTCTGAGGACAGTCCTCTCACCTGTTCACACTGTGCACCACCATCAGCCATCAGGGTACCAGGACGCAGCTCTGAGGCCTTTAACTGACCGGAGACCAGTTCTACCTGCTCAGGTGACTCACTGACTTCACACACAGACAGAAATGATGAGTCTCAAGAGTGAGAATGAGTTCACAGGTACAAGTACACAAGTACACAAGTACACGAGTCCACAAGCACATGAATACAAGTACACAACCCAGCTGACAGGTACTAACACAGACTCACCTTTAGTGATCCTTCTGATCATGTTTTTAGAAGATCGTGTTTAAGGATCTTTTCCTTTTCCTTCATCAGACGCTTCCCATCCTCAGGTCCAGACCTCCTCTGATTGGTCCAAATACTGAAGGTCCTCATTCAAAATTATTGATCTAATGTGAATAAACTATGGATCTGATCAGATTAAACTAATGATCTGATGTAAATTTAATTAGAGAGTGAAGCCATGAGATGCTGCGGAGCGACGATGTCTCACTCTGTCGACCTACACAAACACTGAGCGGTGGTGCAGAGTGGAGCTTCTTCCTCAGAGGATCTCTGATGGATTCAGACACAAACTGAATTAAGGACAGCTGATCTGATCTGGAATCTGTTTCTACTGCAGCCAACAGTTGCTTCAACATTTTAACAAGTCAAAGTGAAGGCAGAAAAACATCTTCATCTTTTTATTATTACAGCTTACAAACACACAGTTAACACACACACACACACCCACCCACACACACGGTGACACACACAGCAACACACACACTTTCAGCACCGTCTGGTTCATTTCTGCTCCCCAGGATCAAACATGGGCCAGTCGGGCTTCTGTAGTTGTAGTCCAACAGCTCACCACGTTTGTAGTTTTTTACATTCCAACGTGGAGGAGGAGCACAGCCTCATGGGAACATTATTCCAGCTCCGAGACTTACTGCAGAAATCTGACGTTTAAACATTTAATAAGTCAGAATTGTGACGTTTAAGATTACAAGAAAAATAAGTTGAGACACAAGTCTTTCTCAGAGCCTTCGTCCAAGGATTCATTCTGAAGGTTTGAGTCACATATTTGCATTCAAATAAAGTCAGATTTCTGTTCACGACATCAACTAAACCAGACTTAACTCTAAAATTAAACTTTAAATTTAATCAGAAGTTTAAACTTGTGATTCCATCAAATAAAGTCTGGAGTCAAAAAGTTAAATTCTCATTTCAATCAGAACAAAAGTGAATTCTGTTCCTGAAAACTACATTTATTCAGGTTTAAAGTCAGAATTCAGCTTTATGAATCAGAGATGAATCTCATGACTCTCTGCTCTTCTATCTGACAGCAGGTCCTCCTCCTCCTCCTCCTCCTACTGTCAGACTATGTACAGGTTGACCTCTGACCCTCACCTGTCCAGGTGAGAGCTGACTCAGTTGGACTCCTTGTGTTCCTCGTCTGGAGACTGATTATTTTTAGGATTAAATTTGAGTGAAAATTAATCTGTATGAAAACTGCAGGTGACACCTGTTTGTCCAGTGTGAAAAGGTCTTTATTGATCCGGATCAACAGATTGACCACCAGGACCAGTTTGTTCTGATTTTCATGCTTCAGGTTCAGGTTTTAGTTTCTCTGGGATCTGAAGCTGTTTCCACAACAAACGGACATTAAACATGTGGATTAATCAAAAACACCAAGTGATGAGATGAAACTCACTGTTGGACCTACAGAAACCAGGTCTGACTTCACATCCGGTCCAGATGGATGAAGTGAGAACTCTGAGGGGAAAGACTGAAGACAACATTTGACCAAATGAAATCAGGATTATCAGATCAAGTCAAAAGGACCGAATCCTAATTCTGATCTGTGTTACAGACAAAGTGAAACAGGCAGAGTTCTGCTAGTCAGTCGAGTATTTGGATGATGATGATGAAGAAGGTGGTTTTCTTTGATCCAGTTTCAGTTCTGTTGGCACTAAGTATTTTCTTTCCTTCAGAAACCTCAGTGAGGGCGAAGCGTCTGGTCCATGAACAGCCCGTCGACCTCTGGCCTCAGCGTGTTGGTTTCATGAGGACGACGTGGAGGTTAAAATCCAACATGGCTGACAGACGGAGTCTATTTGTGGCGGCTGCCTCTCCTCTTCATGGCGGCCGTACACTGAGGACAGTACCACTTCCCCTTGGGAGCCTCAGTCAGGCCCACACAGCCGTAGTGGAACCACTCGATGGGACACTGGAGGGAACCGACACACATCAATAATCATATCGATAACTCGTCACTTCTTCAATTAGTTCATCACTAATTCACTGTTCAGGTTAGTGATCAGGGAAAAACATGCTGGTTTCTTCCAGAACAAGTGTATCCATAAGCAAATAATAGTCAATAGATATTAAATATAAATCAAATGTTTGGTCAGACAACATTTACAGACCAAATGTTTCATCTGTTACAACCCAAAAAAACATTTATTAACAATCTGATGATCTTTTTGATAACTTAGTTTAGTTCTATAAAATGTCCATGAATCCAAAGATATTCAGTTAAAGAATAATCTAAAAAACAAAGTAAGACGTCGATCTGTAAGAATCCGATAAAACGACAGTAAGACAAACATGAAACTTACATCTTTATTATCACAGCCGACCATCTCGCCATAAGAAACCTGGAAAACATTTGACAACAGAGTTCAGACACAGTGGACCCATTTTATATTCCTCTGCACAGAAAAATGATGGCTAATCAATCCAACACACACCTGTAACCCCCCTGTAACACCCATAACACCTATAACCTACTGTAACACTCTGTAACCCCCCTGTAACACCTATACCCCCCCCGTAACACTCTGTAACACCTGTAACATCTGTGGACTAAATGACTCAGCAGAACACCTGAAACTGTCCCATGTGTTACCTGGTTGCAGATGCAGTATCGGGGCTCATTGGGGTCATAGGTCCAGTCCACCTGGCTGTTGGCCTCGGCCTCGGGCAGCGCTGAGGCCTGCTGGGAAAGCTCCTGAGCCAGCGCCGACGAAGAGGAGCATGACGACAGCGAGGATGAGGAGGACGATGAAGATGACTGATGGTTGGAAGACTTGATGCTGCTTCTGAAAAAGAACGGAAAACGGTAAGGAACCGGTTCGTTACTGATACTAACATCTGTCAGAGATTAACCCATATGGTTACGGATCAATTTATTATTATTATTATTATTATTATTATTATTATTATTATTATTATGAGTATTATGAGTATTATGAGTTGATACACTGTTTATAGAATAAATTACTTGTACAGGCGGGTGTTGGACTTACTTAGACTTGCGCCCCCTGGAGTCGGAGGCGGCGGTGGGGGTGAGGGTCTGGGTGAGGGTGGAGGCCAGAGCAGAGGAGGAGTATCCGGTGTTGTCCCGGGACAGAGCGAACTCTCTGCCCAGCTGGAAGTCATTGTTCTTGATGGCTTCGTAGCTCGCCTTCAGACTGGACGTCCTCCTGCCCTCCTTCATCTGAACACGGCAACAAGAACCAGAGAGGAGACTGTGACCGGGTTCACGTTTCCCAATTTTTTATAAATAAATAAATATAAATATAAATATAAATATAAATACACACACACACACACACACACACACACACACACACACACACCAGAATCAGCCTCACACTAATATATAGATTATGTGTGTTGGTGTGTGTCTGCGGCCGGACCTGAGCGGTGGCTTGAACAGCCTGAGCAGCAGCCATGGTGATGGCCCCGGCTCCGGCCCCGGGCCCTGCGGGCAGAGGGCTCAGGTTGTAGGAGGCCAGCGGCTGAGAGGAGTTGACACTGTACACGTTGTTGGTGGATGAGGACGTACTGTTGGTACGGCAGCCTGAAGAGGACACAGCTCAGAGTCAACAGGTACACTTAGGCAACACACACACACACACACACACACACACACACACACAGGTGAGGCTGTACCTGGTGTGTTCTCCTTAGAGGCGTCTGATGTGAGTGTGGACAGCAGAGCTTCAGACTTGAACTTCTTCTCTGGAACATGTTCTGTAGTGTGGTGAGTCGGAGCGCTGTACTTTCTCTCTGTGGCAACACAAACACCACACACACTCAGACACACCGAACCTCCTGAACACAACCTTCAGAGGACCACAAATACACCAGAGACCCTCACAGGTGGGAATATTGCTTCTGAAGATCGGGCCCTGATACACATCCTCCAACAGGTGAGTCGAACTTACTCTCGGCAGTAGCGTGGGAGTGGACATGATGGTTGTTGACCGGCTGAGATGGACTGTCCATCTCTAAAGATCCTGAGGAAGAGGAGACACGAAGTTCAATAACTAATCGTCTTTCAGGGCTTGATTTTGATAAACTGTCCTGACTTACGTCTCTCCAGGATCTCTGTGATGCCGGCGTTGTCCGCCTCCAGCTCCATCTTAAATTTGGCCAGTTCCTGGTCCAGTTTTCGCAGGTGACGGTCCACCTGGAGAACAGAAACAACAACATGAATCTAATAAAGACAGCTGGGGATGATGGGGAGACCTGTCAGTCCAACAATCCTTTCTCCTGCTGGAGGAGTTAAAGGCTGTGACTGCCCTCTGCTGGATGTTGATGTGAATAACAGTGAGTCACTCATTTACTGTTTGCTCTGTATTCAAAACATAATTAACTTTTCTCTGTAAAATAAAGACTTATTTTATTAAGTCGTTCCACCTGCTTAAATGTCTCTCTGCTGTGTTGGACCATATTACTGATCAATAAATAATACCGACGCCTGAACGGTAACACAGGCCTATCTTTAATTAATCTGACTGAATATAATCTACAACACGATATTCTGTTTAAACAGATGAAGGATTTACTCACCAGATCATAAATCTGATTGGCCAGCTGGACTTTCTCATCCGCATCCTCCAAAGCTTTGTAATAATCCTGAAACAGTTATTACTAATTAACTCATAGTTGAAAAGAATTAGAAATGTCCAGCTTCTATTAAAACAGTCGTGTGTGTATCAGTTTTATTGTGGATGCATCATGATTTCATATTGATTTTGCATGTGTTTGAATCAGTAACGAGTTCCTCTCAGGTGTTCCCACCTTCTTAATGACCTCCATCTGCTCTTCTCTCCACTCTGGTTTGTTCTTCTTGGCGTTGACGAAGAACTCGACCACCTTTTGCTCCAGCTGGTCTGTGGCGTCTGCAGCGACACAAACACTCAGTGAGGTTTCTCTTTACGCCACGGACATGGCAGATTTTCTACATTACCGTCATGGCAGGCTGAGCTCAGCTGTCACAGAGCTTCACTGAACTCAGAATCAGAAGTTTCACCATCAGAATATACTGAAAGTGCTCCTGATGCGGAGTAACGTGTCTGACATTACTGATCGCTTTCATGTTGTGGAGCTCATTGTAATGCCTTTACATCCCGCTGCTAGTTTCCTCCGTAATAACACATCATTTATTCCTGGTTGGATGTTGTTTTAATCATCTGAAGCACATTGATCTGTTGTTTACTGATCCCCGATATTAAAGCCAGGAACATGTTAATAGTTCCTCTGCAGCCGCCACATTAAGGAAGCGTCTCGTGTTATATTTAAAGTGAATTATAACTTCAGCTGTTTGTTCTTTAAGTGAAATAAAGTTCAAACACTTCCGCCTGTTAGCGTCCTGCGCTAGCTGTGTGCTAACGTAAATAAGGTTGTTGAGTTTTAACGAACCGACCTGCGGCCCGGTGTGTGTGTGTGTGTGTGTGTGTGTGTGTGTGTGACCGGCGGAGCTGCACCTACTCTGAACCTGCAGGTCCATCTCCCTCATTTCCGTGAACCTGTCGCGGAGATCCATGGGAAGCTGCTCGATCACTGCCAGGGGACAAGAAGCGGTTAGCACGGCCGGCTAACGGCCGGAGACACACAGGCCGGGAAACACAAAACATTTCAACCATGAAACGCGCCAGTGAAGCCGCCGCCGCTTCGCTCCGGTCCGATACTCACTCTCGAGATAATCTTCCAGGTACAACATGGCGCCAACTTTGACGATTTCAGCGTTTTATGGAACAATTTTCTTCTTCCAATATGGCGCCGCCAGCCGCTGCCTCGCTCAGAAAAAAATACCCCGAAAAATTGAGGTCAGAGAATGTGACGCAGGCGGCTGCCTGTGTCCTGATTGGTTGGAACCTAGGCGGGCGGTGATTGGCGGTGTCGGAACAGACGCCTGACGGGAGTTGTAGTTCAACACGTGCTTAGATTGTTTCTGTTTAAAACATATCCACAAATCAGTCCACATTTGATTTCATTGGAATCATCAAGTACAACGACTTTAATTATTGATCAGTATAAGTCATCTATACTGATCATAACAAGCTCATTTAGGATTCCAGGTTTATTCATCACACATGTACAGTTTATCCTCATATGTGCGGTGAAATACTCTAAAACACTTGTGTGTCTCTGTAGATCCCTGTATGCCCTGTCTCTGTAGGTCCTGTCCCTGTAGGTCCTGTCACTGTATGTCCCTGTATGTCTCTGTAGGTCCCTGTAGGTCCTGTCCCTGTAGGTCCCTGTAGGTCCTGTCCCTGTAGGTCTCTGTAGGTCCTGTCACTGTATGTCCCTGTATGTCTCTGTAGGTCCCTGTAGGTCCTGTCCCTGTAGGTCCCTGTAGGTCCTGTCCCTGTAGGTCTCTGTAGGTCCTGTCACTGTATGTCCCTGTATGTCTCTGTAGGTCCCTGTAGGTCCTGTCCCTGTGGGTCTCTGTAGGTCCCATCCCTGTAGCTCCTGTACCTGTAGGTCCCTGTAGGTCCTGTCTCTTTAGGTCCCTGTAGGTCTCTGTAGGTCCTGTCTCTTTAGGTCCCTGTAGGATATATTTTATACTCAGTAAACTTAAAAAAAACTTTTGGATTCCCTGACAAATTTTCACGATGTCTAACCATTCCTCTTCCTCCAGTGTGCGTCCCAAGTCTTTCGACTGTTGAGAAGTTTGTTTGTAAAAGACAGAAGCACGAAGGCTTGAAGAAGTCCATAACGTGAGAGGACTGATTTTAAAGTCAGAACTTCACTCGTTCACATCATGTCTGCTCATCTAGTAGTCTGTGTCCACATACTTATGGCCAAACATATGTGGACATACATACTGGCTATCTAGTCGTGTTTAATCTGGTAGCTTGTGTCCACAGAGGTGGAAGTACTCAGATCTGTTACTGCAGTAGAAGAAGTAATATCTGATCAGTATACTGATACCTGAACCGATTGATCGTCTGATGACAGCTGCAGCTGCTGAAGCTCATTTAATGACTTTATATCATCTGTAAAAACACATCATCATTGATTATTGATCACATTTAGTTTTAATCATCTGAATGTGTAAAGGAACTAAAGCTTTCAGATAAGCCTAGAGGAGTAAAAGATCAATATTTCCTCTGATATGAGGAAGAGGAGAAGGTAGGAGCAGAAAACGGAAACACTTATAATACTACAGGTAAAGTACAAATATCTCTCTGGACTGCTTGTGTCCACATACTTTTGTCCGCGCAGCCTCGGTGTCCTGCCCCGTCCCGCCGGCAGAGGCCTCTTCATCCTCTGCAACACAACAACACTGTCGGCCTGTGGGCCCGCTGACCCCGCGGCTCTGCGGCTGGAGGCGGACACATTCCTCCGTCCTCCCCCAGGACTCCTCGGGGAGGGAGGGGGAGGCCGCTGCACGCATTTAATTAGTGAGGAAGAAGAGGATCTGGACGGGACAGCGCGCCGCCCCCTCCAGGCCGCTCGGCTCGACACTTCAGAAGGAAAGTTTCGAGTCCGACTGGAGGATCTGACGCAGACTGGCGGATGTTTGTGAAGCTGGATTTGGTTTTAAACTTGTGGAGTTTCGGTTGGAAGTTGTCGGATCACAGAAGGACTGTGATGTAGAAAGGCGGTGTAAGAGTGGTCGGCGCGGTGCGTATTTTCGGTCCTGTCGCTCAGTGACTGATGATTGATTTGGAAATGTCAGCGCCGCCGCCGCGCGCAGCTCCGCACGCTCCATCCTCCCGGCGGGCTGAGGGAAAGTAAGAAACCACCTGTTGTGAAAGTTTCCCGGAGCTTCTCACGGATACACCCGAGCTGCTCCAGCAACCCGCCGGACGGAGCCGAGTGACGGGCGCGCTGAGAGCGGAATGCGGGTTTTACGCACGGAGCGGACGCAGACTGTGAGGAGAGGCTCGTGTCTCCGCCGACGTGTCTCCGGGATCCGGGTCGTGTGTTCGCAGTGAGCATGTTGCCATGGTGCCCCGGGCTCACATGAGCAGCGCGCGGAGCGGCGCTCGGGATGGCTCGGGAGGACGCGGTGCGGTGTCTGCGCTGCCTGCTGTACGCGCTCAACCTGCTGTTCTGGGTGAGAGATGGACCCGGGCGGGCTTAGACCTCATCCCGATAGCTCTGTTGATCGCTGATCGATCACGACACATTTCAGTCATTTGGAGGTTAAAACTGCTCTTCTGTTACACAAAGTACATGTGGATTACTGACATGTGGAGCATCAGGTCACACGTCAAATATCTGTGTTTCACATTTAGGCTCATGTGCTTTTCTGATAGTTCACATGGGAAATGTAAAAAAAAAATGTGATTTCAGGCACGTGAATGTCTTCCAAATATGTTGCACATTTCACATGTGAAAAGAACAATTTTGCATGTAATATTTCACATATCAGCCTATGTGGTCTTCACATATTTCAAACGTGAAATTACATGTTTCACATTTATTGCACATGTGGTTTAATACAAATTAAGAGACCAGATAAATTAGCTCGTGGATTATGATGGGACTTCGAGAGATTTCACATGTGAAAACATTATAAAACGTGTTATGCTGTTTCACATGTGATAAATTCACATATTGGTGAGAAACCACGTGTAATAATTGAACACAGACACACCGGATGTTGACGTTAAAATAAGATATTTTATATGTGAAATGTTACATGTTAAAATAACAATTTCACATAAAATATCACATTCTGCATGTGATAATTCACATGATAGTGACACATTTGATTTTCAGCTATTTCACATTTCCAAAATGTAAACATTTCACATTCATGAGAAATAAGAAGTGATGAGTTGCACATGTGAACAACATGTGACAACATATGATAAAATGGAGGTTGATCATGTGAACAACTGCATTCTGATATTTTTGGTCATATAGCCAATCTATCAACCTTTTGGCCACATCCTTCATCAATAGTTTGTGACCTTATAGTAACTTCACATGTGACACATGTTGTTTATCACGTGTGTTAATGTGAAGAGAATAACTGCAGCTGTGAGAGAAATGTCTAATTATAAAACTAGAAATGTATAATTTTACTTCTAAACTAGTTGAGTAAATGTGCTCAGTTACTCTTCACTAGTGAAAATATGATTTATTACAGATAAGAAACCTAAACTAACTTTAGTGACTGAATATAAAACTTCAGAGTCTGCAGTTATTAGACCTGGTCTAATTATACCAGATCTAATTAGACCAGGTCCAGGTCCCCCCCCCCCCCCACCCTGGTGTAACATGTTTACAGTGAAACTAGGCCACCGTCTGTGTGAGAACATGTTTCACATTCTGAGATGTTATTTGTAGGCAGCAGAACCTGATCTGTGTGTGTGTGTGTGTGTGTGTGTGTGTGTGTGTGTGTGCAGCTGATGTCAGCATGTGTGCTGGGAGTGGCAGCGTGGATCAGAGACCCCCTGAACACCGTCCTGACCCTGACAGCCCACACCAGGTGAGTCCCACACAGACCTGAGGATCCAGAGTCTGCAAAGAGCTGCAGACTCGTGGCTATTGTCCAGAGTTGAGAAACACATTCTGGCAGCGATACTTGACAGTTATTAGTGGTGATACTTGACAGGTATTAGTAATGAAAACATCCAGTAAGTGTTCCTGTCCTGTGACTGAAGTCCTATTAACGCAGCGAGGACGAGGATGAGCTGCTGATTAAACAAAGTCTGTTTGTGTTTGTGTCATCAGGCTGGAGGAAGCTGCCGTCCTCACGTATTCTCCAGCCGTGCACCCCGTCATCATCGCCGTGTGCTGCTTCCTCATCATCGTGGCCATGGTGGGATACTGCGGCACGCTCCGATGTAACCTGCTGCTGCTGTCCTGGGTACGCTTCAATTACTGGTTCCATGTTCTGCATGTCCATCGTCCACCAGTTAGTCATCTGTCAGAGTCTCTTCATTCTCTTTGTTTCTATCTCTGTTTGCCGTAAACACTCGTCTTTAGTTACTTAAGTACTCAGATTTGCGATACACAAACTCCGATATGTTCATACGTAAACATTTCATAAATGCAAATTTGCAACAGAAGCCACTGCAGTTTTTTTTTTACAAAGGCAACATACACAAACTTGCCTTTAGTTGCAGCTACACAACTGCTAATTTGCAGTCTATGCTCTTGTCTTCAGTTACATAAATACGTAAATGGGAGATACACACGATAAACGCAGACGTGCAATATCCGCTCTCCTTCAGTAGCTGCTACATGTGGATGATGACCACATCATTTCCAGAGTTTCTCACTTGACATCTATAGTAGATAAGGTCAGGTAGTCATCTGACCACCGATGTGATGAATGTAAACACAGATTTAACGATAACCAGGTTACTGCAGAGCAGGTAGACAGGTTGTCTGGCTGCCTAGGCAACGTAACGTTTAAAAAGACGATGGGCTGCAGGACGACCTCAGTCGACCTGAAACAAGTCAAACGTTTGTCAGATCCGAACAGGGGTCAGTCTGTCTCTGTTTTTCTAACGGGGTCGGCCTGTGATTCAGATCACCTGTCTGCTGTCACCTGAGTGGGCGGGGCCAGGTGTCAGGTGTCTCTATTGTCCGTCAGAGATAAGATTGTGCCTTCAGTCCGTCCCTGAAAGACGAGACGCTGGGACACACAGAGCAGCTTCAGTCTGCTAAATGGACTCCCATAGGGCATGATGGGAAACCAGCAGAGACAGGAAGTGCACCCACCCTACCTCAGTGACCCCCGAGACACCTGGGAGATGACATCATCATAGAGCCAACTGCTCCACCTTTGTCCTGCTGAAGTGAAGACAGTTCTCAGTTTTAACTCTCAGACAAATGTACTGCAGTAAAAAGTACTTCCCTCTGAGATGTACTGCAGTAGAAGGAGAAAGAAGCATACATATGGAAAAAAGTTAAGTACAAGTACCTCAAAAATTAACCACAGTATATACAGTATATACAGTCTGTGTGTGTGTGTGTGTGTGTGTGTGTGGGATGAGTTTATGGAGGTCAAAAGTTTATCCTTCCACTAACCTGACAGACAGCAGAGGGTTTGTATTGTGAGATTAGACTGCGTGTGTGTGTGTATTAGGGTGTTACTGTGTGTGTGTGTGTGTGTTAGAGTGTTACTGTGTGTGTGTGTGTGTGTGTGTGTTGTTGAAGTGTGGGATCTGTAAATGGAGTTGAACACTAACAGAGCAGAAGACAGAAAACATCCGTCTGCCGATATTTACACTCTGAGGACACACACATCCATCTGCACCGGACCGAGTGTGTGTGTCTGTGTTTGTGTTACTGTGTGTGTGTACATACTGCATATATTTATACTGTATATTCCCCTGTCACACACACACACACACACACACTCTGCAGTTGAAAAGTGTGGGATCAGCTGTTTTACTGAGGGTTTCTTCTCGTGTTCAATAACAGATATTTGAAGCTGCAGTTATTGATCCGGTCAGAGTGTTTGTGTCGTTATTGATGAGGACAGTTTGAGCTGCAGCAGCTCTCTGACAAACAGCCGTTAATGTTGTCATCAATCCAGCAGACAGCAGGTTTCTCAACTGGTTTCTCTGTGTTTCAGTATTTCTGCAGCCTGCTGGTGATCTTCTGTGTGGAGCTGGCCAGCGCAGTCTGGACCTACGACCAGGTGACAAACCCTTTAATTCTCCTCAGTAGTCTGAACTGGGTCCAACTACAGTCTGGATCTAACAGTCTGAACTGGGTTCAACTACAGTCTGGGTCTAACAGTCTGAACTGGGTCCAACTACAGTCTGGGTCTAACAGTCTGGGTCTGGGTCTAACTACAGTCTGGGTCTAACAGTCTGGGTCTGGGTCTAACTACAGTCTGGGTCTAACAGTCTGGGTCCAACTACAGTCTGGGTCTGGGTCTACCTACAGTCTGAACTGGGTCTAACTACAGTCTGGGTCTAACAGTCTGGGTCTGGGTCTACCTACAGTCTGGGTCTAACTACAGTCTGAACTGGGTCTAACTACAGTCTGGGTCTAACTACAGTCTGGTTCAATACATTATCGAAGCAGCTTTTTGTGAATATTGGATCCACCTCTGGACGAGTCAAACGGACCAATCAGAGAGGAGCTAGTGAGCAGCTGCAGATATCTTCATCTGACTGCTAAAAATAAACAGAAATGTGAGACAAGAGACACACACACACAAACACAACTACTACACACAACTAGACCAGAAAAGGAAAAAGAAGAAGAAGAAGAATTAATTCCAAAGACAAGCAGCAGTTTATCAGATCGGAGCAGCTGTGTGTGTTTTTACCTGCAAGCTGACATCGCTATCTCACCTGCGGGGGGGGTGTGACATACCACAGCTGTGTGAGGGTACATAAAGTGATAGTTTCATAAAGGAGGTGTGTGTGTGTGTGTGTGTGTGTGTGTGTGTATCTGTATCTGTGTGTGTGTGTATCTCTGTGTGTGTGTGTTCAGCCCTCGGTGCAGCGCTCTGATATGATCAGCCTGAAGTCTCGGATGCCGAACTACGGCCTGCAGCGTTACCAGTGGCTCACACACACCTGGAACAGCTTCCAGACAGAGGTCAGAGGTCTCTCTCTCACACACACACACTGGTCATGTGACCTGCGTGCTGACAGGTGTGTGTGTTTACCTGTGGACAGTTTAAATGCTGCGGGGTGATCTACTTCACTGATTGGCTGGAGATGACAGAAATGGAGTGGCCGCCTGACTCCTGTTGCTCCAATCAGTATCCTGGATGTGCCCGCCACGCCCACTACCACGACCTCAGTGACCTCCACCAAGAGGTGAGACACTGCTGCCTCGGATTGGACGAGAAACGTAATGAGATGAGCTTCCTCCTCTTCTTCTTCCTCACCTTCAGGTCACGTGACTCCACCGCAGCTCAAAGATTCAACTACAGAATAAATCAACATGTTAACATGTCTGACGTTCCCCACTGATCCTGATCGATTGATTACTTTGGAAAAAACTAATTTTTGCATGTTTTACAGTTTTGTTAGGAGCAGTTCATTGTCTGATGAAGTGATTGGTCGCGTAGCAATTAAAATCTGTTTTCCTCATGATTTCTACCAAATCAGTTTGTTCTGGGAATATTATATTATTGTTATATATCGACCCATAAAATTCAACTTTTTTTGCAACATTTTTGATGAAAAATCTCTTAAATGTGGTTTTAAAACAATAGTGAAGATATGTACTGAGACAGTTTACAGTGTAAACTTAAAGGTGTCAGAAATATAACACACAGGTAAATCAAACTATCATCGATCGCATCTATTAAGAAAAACACAAATAAGATAAGGAAATGAACATGAAGCCTATAAAACTAAAAACATTTAATTGTTTAAAAGTTTACCAACTTATGAGTGAGAAGAATCTGTGAGGAGGTCGAAAGTCTCACAGGTTTCTAAAAGTAACGTGTAAGAACTGAGGTTAATCTGAGGAAAATCTGGGGAAAATCTGGAGAAATATAAAGCAGCTGTTTGTTTGTGTTTCAGGGCTGCGGTCCAAAGATCTACAGTTTTATTCGAGGGACGAAGCCGCTGCAGGTGTTGCGTTTCCTCGGCGTGTCCATTGGCGTGGCTCAGATCCTGGCCATGGCTCTTACCCTCACGCTGCTCTGGGCGCTTTATTATGGTCAAAAGTCTCCAGAGCTGGACTCCACGCTGCCGCCGGAGGACTCCGCCCCCGTCACAGTGACACACGGACCCTCAGCTGAAGCCTCAAAGTCGGGCTGCGGCCGCTCGAAGCAAGGCTGTACTAACCTGCCTGCTGCCGCCCAGCTGAGCGAACTCCAGCTGGAGATGGAGCGTCTGTCGTAGCAGCTGGCGGCACAAACTGCAGCCTGGACACAAAGTCAAGTCTTTCTTTAGAATTATTCATCCTTTCATCACTCAACTAGATCATATGACGAGAACACAGTGACAAGAACAAGTATGATGTCTTCATGGGTCCTCTCAGGTTCACGTAGCTACGACCCAGTCGGGGACTCGCGTAGGTCCGGATTATATCCAGTCTGACCAGATTCAGTAGGGTGATGATGTTTGCTGATAACTCTGTCGGGTCTATTTCTGACCAGTTTCTGACTGTTTGGATCGGGTCTCCTTCTTTGAAAATCAACCTCCACATGTTGGATTGAGTCAGTTTTCTAAAGAGCTGTTTTCTTTCAGGTCAAGAGTTTTGGACCCATAAATAGCTCCTCGGTATCTATTTTACAGAGTTTGTTATATTGGTAGAGTCACTTTGGACTCTAGTCCAGGGCTGTTTAAAGCCTTTGTCTCCATTACAGAATGAACCAGCAGACAGCAGCTCCTGTCTGCAGTGTCCCCATGGATGTACAGACAACTATCACTGATCACTGTGAGACTGAAGGAAACTTAGAAACTGGAAGATTCTCAAGCAGCTTCTGCAGCCTCTTTGTTCTCTGGTTTCTGAGCTGATTTCTGGACTTGGATGTTCATCTCTGATCTCGTCCATCAGTCAGAAAAACGAGCAGTAGTTTATCCAGATGATCTAAAGCACTTTATCTGGAGGTCAAACACCTGAGAAGTTGCCAATCTTTACCTGTTTCTGTGTTTAGGACGTGGACCCGACTGAACCCAATGGTTAATATTACTTATAGAAAAAACTATCAAATAAGACCAGATTTGTATGAAACTGGAGTTCTGAGATCGCTGCAGACGAACAGGTACAAAGAGAAAATAAACTCTTAATGAACAGTAAAAACTGAACCTGGGGGGATTCTGCAGAAACACAATGAATTCTGGTACTTTGTGTTTCTTCACTGGATGAGAACATGAACTGAAGCACTTATGGAAACAACCACTCTTTGTTTTCCTCTTCGGCTTTCTCACCAGTAAAAAGACAGAAAAACTTCTTTGTGACTATTTAAAAAAACTTTTTTCCTGAACTTTTTAAGAACAAACTGGAGTTGTTGCTGTCAGTTGTTGAGGCTCGTCAGGACACACTGGAAGATAAGCAGTTATGTTATCTTATGTGTTGTAGTGTATCTGAGAAAATGTGCATGGTGTTGAATATTTAATGATATGTGTCTCACAGTTATTGGAGCGTTTGATCTTTTTCTCACTGGAATAAACACTAAACATTTAAGCAGGATCACACAGATCTGTCTTTAGAACAAACTGTGGACGTTTGATGTAGTTACCAGACTCTCTGCAGACCTGCCGGGTGGGGTAACTGCTGTAGCAGTGTTGACGCGAACTCACCTGAGTCCCGGTGAGCTGCTGTCCTGATTACAATCTAAGCTACTTTGTTCTTCTGTACAACTCCTGCAGAGTCCAACTTTAACTTTAACCAGTTCAAGTTTAAAGAATTTATTACCAGTTAGTCTGTTTCTGAAGGTTGACAGCAGGTTTTTATGGTTTCAGTTGTTCACCCCGTTGTGTACCTAGATTATTTTTTACAAAAGGTTGTTCTTACTGAAAATGACCACAACAAACAAAAAGACAGACTCTCCTCCACTGGTTTTTCCACCTGAATAAATCCTGCAGGAGGGCCCAACAAATGTAATTCTGAGGGGTCATCAGATAATAACAGGATCAAAAAAAAAATTCTGGATACCTTTATATCTTTAGTTCTCTAAAAGTCCCTCAAATAAGTAAAATATTTTAATTTTGTCACTTTTTCCATACATTTCCGTACATAGTACTTTATTAAGGGCCCAATCTGATATATTAAACCATATATACTGTATTTTGGTATTCATGTAACTGTTACAGCACTAACAGTCTGTACTTCACAGAATATAGCTGGAAAGGTTTTAAGATAAACATGAACTGATATTACTGTCACTGGCTGGTGGCGTCCACCCAACCTGCCGAGAGAAAACAGTGGATTCACTCTGAAACACCAAATATTTAACCTAAAACATACCTCAAGTCGCACTGCAGCTGTTGGAGGAAGTGGAAAACACACACACACACGTAACACACACGTAACACACACACACTGGGCGGGTGTCAGATGTTGGGTGTGAAATGATCTCACTGTCCATCATGTATGAAACTCTACCTCCACCACTGTCCGCTGTATTAATAGCTCTTCACTGTCAGCGTCCACTGGACTGTTGGACACGATCGTCAAATGTGATCTTATTATAACGTAAAGTATCATATCTTATCGTAACAAACCTTATCTTATAATATATCCCGGTGTATTATAGGAGCTTATCTTACTGTCACACACTATAGTGTCTATCGTAACATACAATATTGTATTTTATTGTACGATACCGTATCTCGTTGTAACGTCACATTGTATTCTGTCCGATGTTATTTTATTGTAACACGTCACAACAGATCTAGTTTAATCGTAATCAGTCTTTTGAATAAGAATATTTCCCCAAACCTTGTGTGATACGTATTTTACTAAATGTGCAGCTCCTGGAATAATTAGCATGTTTTGTTTGGACTAACCAACATTTCCATGAGATAACAAAAAGAACATTTTCTATAAATCATTATGTGTTTTAGGAATTTAAAGCAAAACAAAAGAGACATCCAGACTAGCTCGAGTGATTTAATAGGACAATGTTTTATTCTGTTTACTCACACTGCACCGGACTAAAACCATGGAAGCTTCTCTTTTTTTAATATTATCCTCAATAATTCATATTCATCAATAAAACACAAGCTGTAACAAATCAAAAGTAAGAATTATCATCATCATCATTTCTTCAATTTACAAGTAAATCCTTTCATCACTCCGTCTGACATGACGCATGCATGTTGTATCAGGAACGCTTCAGAAAAATATCATGTGGGATGTTAACTGAACATAAGACACTACACCTTCTTATGGAAATTATTGAAAAAATAATTTACTACACCAAAGAACAATTACAGCACATGTGCACTAGCTACAATAATCATAATAATCCTTATTTCTTTCTTTTACAACCAAAAAATCAACAATGTGATTCTCAAAAATATGTTTTAATATTTTTCCCCCATATCCCTAAAATTTAAAGTATAAATTATATTTAGAAAACTAAAAATAGAGAATAAACCAAAAGACGCTGTTGCATATGTCACATTATAGTCGAGCAGTGATGGATGATGGGGTCATCTAGTGGCTGCTAGCAGGGTTAGCCATTTGCATTTTCACTCCGAAATGTCGGGAAACTTTTATCATCTTAGAAAATAAAACAACAAAGAACTCAATCTGCTTTTAATCAAGTTCAGGATTAAATTCCAGCACGAAGAGATGAGATATCAGTCGTTAAACATGTTGGTTTATTTGCATCAGTCTGAATTGATTTCAGTCGTCAACGAGTGTTCGACGCTTCAAGGGTCCGATGGGATAAAAGAGCAAAAATCCATCAAATCCAGATCACACAAACGTATCAGCTCTTTTCTCCAAAACATCAAATCCAAACATCCGTGAGGTGAAGACGGAAAAACTCCTCATCATCAATCCATAAAATCCACCCAGGAACTGAACGTACAGGCGTGAACAGAAGGCATCACAGTATGTTTTTAAGAAAAGGACGAGCGCCTCATATCAAAATGGATTGAAACCAGTTCACCTCCGTTCACCACTGGTGAAATGGTGCTTTGAGCCTTTAGCAGTACAGACACATACTGATGTTTCTGAGAGGGGATATAATATCTTTAACTCTCCACGGGAACCCAAACTACTGAATATCTTCTGTCAGTGTGAAACAAGTCCTCAGTGCATGTTGATAGTCAGTGAATAATATCATGTTTAAAGTAAGCAAGACATCTAAAGAACTTTTAGGTCAGATTTAACCAGGATACAGTCTGAAATACAGCGATCTGAAGCTCTGAAATATAGTATTTATTATCGTGTTTGGACTAGACAACAACTTGTGTACACAAGATAAAAACAATTCTTTTCAGGACTGAAGACCAGAAAACTGAAATATTCACTGAAATATTCACAGACTTTGGTTTAGTCTTAGACAAGAAACTTACTAAGTCTGACAGTTAAAGCAATAGTTAAACATTCTGGGGAAAACGCTTAATCTTAATTTTTCTGAAAGTAGGATTTTTATGCTAGCCTAGCTTAGCATACAGACTGGAAACGGGGGAAACAGCTAGCCTAGCGCTGTGCTAAGGCAGAAAACACACCTTCTAACACCGATTAAAATTAAACCACTAATTAACATGCATCTCATTTGTTAAATCTGCACACGAACAGAACAGTTTCTGTGTTTTCACACAGTTACGAACGAGCGAAAAGCAGCGCTTTGCCGAACTAACCTTGACTCGAGCTCAGACAGGAAGTTAAAATCATCTGAACACTGACAAAGAAAATACGAGGATTTCCCAAAATGTTGAACTATTCCCTTAAATGTCAGAATCAGTAATAAAATGAAGCATAGCGACAGCAGCTCCATGAATTCATTAAGTAGTTATTACATTTAAAAGTGGGATTTTATTTAGTGATGACCCTACTTCTGGTCATAATGACAAACTGCTGAGTCATATCTAATATTTAAATCGATCTCAGATCAATGCTGCTCAGCTCTGATGTACAAACATCCTTATTCAAGGGATACAAATATTGATTTAATGTGCTGAACGTATAACTGAGGAATTGAAACGATTATTTACTATGTTAATTTTATTGTCGCTCAGCACCCTCAGTACGCTAACGTACAAGGCTGGAAAACGCTGTAATAAATATAAATATTTTTGATCACTTATAGTGTTTTTGATCAGCAAACAGCCAACTGGTTATTTTGTAGTTTGTCTAACTCACCAAATGAAAGTTTTTAAAATCTAAAGCTCAGAAGGGGCTCACAGCGTCCATCCTGCTCGGTTATTTTGGGACGATTGGGCGTAGGGAGATTGACTAGTGGACATTTTACGTGTTAGGGAGGTTGTTGTTGCAGTGATAGTAGTTATAATATTTAAATACAGTACAGTGAGTAATGTAAATCTTGCAGAAACATCCTCAAATCTCCCTGAAATCAGTTCTGTCAACTTGTATTGTCATAAAAAAGTCCAGTCTGGCCGACACAGTGCTGTAACCCTGTTTAAAATACATATAGAAAAGAAAAACAACATTAGGCAACATGGGCGTCAAATAAATCTGCAAGCAAGACGACAACGATAAATGCTCCGGTGCAAAGACAAAAACATTTTCTTATCACAAATTGACATCAATGATTTTCATGATGGCGTTTCAGATGTTTCTGTACAGCAGAGAGGAAGGCAGTCAGCTCTGACAGAAAGATCAGGTAAAAAACTAATATTTACAGAGTCCAGCCAGGACCCCGACTGCTCGAACGGAAGAAAACTGATGAAACGGCAGCAGGGGGGTCTCGCACGCTTTAAACCAGATCAGCATGCAGAAAACGTCCCGACACACATGAAAACACACTGATCCATGCACTCAACACACACACAGATACTTAACATGCGCAAAGGTTTTCCTCCTCTTCTTCTTCTACGTCACAGCTGCAAATACAAAACCTCCTCCACTAAATCTTCTAGTTAAAGCAAAATTCGGTATTTTGGAAAGAATATTTGTTACGTAGCCCTGATCCAGATATACTCCATGTTACAGTCCTGGGTAGTCGTGTTCGTGACCCCGACATGCCTCATGTTCCTCTGTGGTTTGGTACATATTCAGGCTGTAACTGAAGTCAAATGAAATTGAGTATGTAGATGAATAAAAACTAAAATGGATACACAAATAACTATAATAAATATTACAATAATAAATACAACACATTAAATAAAATAACAAAACTAAACTAGATTAAAGTCAAAAAATCAAAAAATAAATAAATAAAATACAAAATAAACCAAAGTCTGCCCTCTAAAATATTTTTTAAATTGCGTATGTTATCTATTTAGTTTCCTGTTTAAGTTAATTTTCTTCAAAAGCCTTCACCACACTGCCAAGAAAACTTGGGATTTAAATAAATTGATGTTAAATAAATGAATATATAGAGGGATATCTTATAAAACATACGTATTATGCATTATAAAACTCCAAGGTCCTGACCTCAGTGCTGAAGCTGCTCATAGTGCTGCAGAAACAGCTGAAGTCTTGGATTTAGTCGTTGTTTTTGCCCGAAATAAACATTTTTAGTTCATAGGCAGACTGTAGATCTTTTAAAATGCAACCTGCTGCTGGATAAAAGGTAAGAAAATAATATGTTTTCCCCTTAAGGTTTGCATAGTAAACACAATGTGACCGAGCCACAGAGTAATAACCAGACTGCTGTGGTCACAGATGCTGTTGGACGTTTCTTGTAACTCTGACATTTAAAGTTTTAAGTTTTCTGGAAAAATCAGTAGGAATGAACGTTGAAAACACAAAGTCACTGATGGTGGGCGAACTTTAACGTTGAGTTGATCAGGAGTGATGATGAAAACTACAGTCTACTGACATTTGAGTGAGACGTTGAACACGAGGAAGCCGTCCAGGACAAAGAACCACAAATCTGAATCAGGGCTAACGAGAACAAGGGTCAACTGCTGGCTCAGCTAAATGAGAACTAATGTTTAGAGAAGAAAATACCCTCCAACAACTTCAAAACTATCTTCCTTTGCCTGTTTTATCTTCCTTATTTCACTCAAGTGGAAATGGAAAAAGAGACGTTGTGGATTTAGGAACAGCTGACTCTGGAAGACCGTTAGACATAACTGTATTTTTGTCTTTATGGCTTAGTAGAGGTCAGTTGTCCTTACAGTAACTGTGAGATAATTGTCTTTAATGCCAGCTGTTTGTAGAGTTTAAGACAAAGCAGTGAAGTTAAGTTTGAGGTTCAGTTAGCAGTTTGTTTTTAGGTCTTAATCGCTGTTTCTTACATGAACAGGTGATGAGCTTTTTCACTAACGAGATACAAGTTGTTAATCAGATCAACTTGGAGTTGTTGGACGGTAAATTTCATCTGTTTTGACAAAGCTAAGCTAGCAATTTCTCCCCTGCTTCCAGTCTTTGTGCTAAGCTAGGCTAAACGCACCTGAAACTGATATCTAATTTCTCATCCAACTCTGGTGAGAAAGTTAACAGGGTAGTTCCCAAAATGTCCGATATTTCCTTTAAACTGCATTCAAAATTAAGAAATCTACATTAGCATCAGCTTTCTTTGTGTTTAAGTCGTCAAATTTAAAGACATACAGGATCGGTAAAATAGCCATGGTGATGATTTGAATTTCTCTTTAGAGATCAGTCATCAGCAAAGTGCTACTATTTTCTCTACTCAGATGTTTGACTGCTGGAATAAAAATCCTTCCTAGAAGACAAAAGAAAAACATTGTAATCCAAGGCGGGTTAGCTGAGTTTTACTGCGTACAGAATGCCGTTTACCTCCACGAGAGGTTTTCCAAGCAAACCCGTCACTTCCATTGTGGACTGAAACCCTGTCCTCTGAGTCTGTTGTGGTGCGGGGCCGTTGCCCCCCGACCCCTGACCCCCCCTTGTCCTCTTGCTGGGTGGGTTGTGTTTCCATGTTGGAGGGGATGGTATTATCTAGAGTGCAGACACCCGGACGATGTTGGCCTGGGAGTAGTCGATGGAGCTGGTGGATTCGTTGCCTTCGGGCGTGGTACCGGGCGGTGTGGGCATGCTGATGACGGCGGCAGTGATGTATGGCTGGTCACAGTTCAGAGGAACCGTCTCCTCAAATTTGGCGTTCAGACTGGATCGACTGGACCGACTACAGACAGGGAGGAGACACAGGAATGTTATATTAAGAGACTTTAGAAGACTACATTTACAAAGTGAAGAAACTTAAATTCAGGAACCGAGAAATCAAGCAATTTTTTGAGAACTAGGTCATCAGTAAGGACTGAACCCCCCAAAACCGATGAACTTGAACTAAATCAGTTTATGTTTATCTGTGAGTCAGTGAACACTTGGTAAAAAGTGGACTAAAGGAGAGCTGATGAGTGTTTGGTGTTGATAGCACCAACAAAAGGGGGGCATCTACAATTATTTTACACTTTTTGCAAACAATTGCCAAAATTCTTGAATGCATTGTGCAGTTGGTGGCAGTGCAGCACTACGGTGAATATAAATGCACTAGGTTGGTAAGATAAAACAGTCCATGTTTTCAGTGGACTTTAACCAGTGAGTCACCAGGTGAAAGCTCATTGGTCAGCAGCTTCATGGACTACATGTCATTTTCATTTGGAATAATATTCACACAGAGCCAATCAAACAGTATTTGTTACTAATGTGTTATCTTTTCTGAAATAATGAAAAGAGGAATAGGAGCAGAGCTTCAGCAGTGATGGTTACTGATACTGTGAGAGGCTGTAATAGAGACGAGTTGGTTTCCCAGCTGTCCATGTTTAGGAGAAAGTTCCCAGAGCTTCCAGACCTCCCACAGCCTCCCACAGCTGGACATATTCTGGATTCCTGCTCACTGACTCTACATGGGAATACACTGTCACATGATCTCTGGGGCCATGTGTTTGTATACAGTATGTCTGTGAGAATGAGGCTCATACTGTTAGTGTTTATAACTTCATGTCAGATATTTGTTACAAGTTATGTTGGGTTAAAGCAGAACGTCTCCTGCTCAGTTCTCCTCTAAAAACGTATCTTTTGCAACATCCTTCATCTTCAGATGCAGTTACTGAACAATAGCAACACAGGTTTTGGAAGAAAATAAAAAGCCATATTTTCCTTCATAGCCCGGAATTGATTGGTTTTCTGGTGTTAAACTAATTTGTGTTCACCTCAACAGTTTAACCATCATTATAAATGAGATTTCATGGTAAATTAATCTACAGGTAGCCATAGTAACAATACTAATGTTTCATACTCAAAGACCCCTGGAAACTCCTCAAGGACAATTAGAACACCTTTAAGGACCTGGGGACCTACTTATGGATATTTGCAACCTTCTCATCCAGTCTTCCTTAAGGACCTCGTTCACAATGGTCTCTAAAACCTTTTCAAAAACCTGTAACCTCTTGAAGGACCTCTGCAACCTTCTCAGGGACCTTTGGACCCTTCCTCAGAACCTCTTCAAGACGTTTTACACAGAGCCCCTAAAAACACCCCTCTTAAAGACCCCTGCCCTATGAACTTCCTACCTATGGTGCCATCTCAAATGCGTCTCAAGGAACCTCTTAAAGGGACCATAAAAAATCTTCATGCTCCAATGGAACCTTCTCATAGACCATTGTAACTTGTTTCTGAAACCCAGAAACTTCTGGACTTCTGGTACCCCAACATGGAACCCTGGAACCTCTTTAAGGGTCAGTAGGACTTAATTAAGGATCATTGGAACCTTTTTAATATACATCTAATACCTGCAGAGAGGACACGAGAGGAGGCCAGCAGGTATGGTACAGGGAGTTTATTCAAACAAAAAAGTGCAACAAAAACGTATGGGTTGGTGAGGCCAACAGAAAAGTGTGAACCATGATACACACAAAACACAACACATGGATCTGACAAAGGAACAAAGGAACTCGACCTGTATTTAGCTATAAAACCTCCTCAAGGACCTATGGGACATATTTAAGGATCATTAGAACCTCTAATACCCCTTTATTAGCCTCTGCACCCTCCTCAGTAACCCATGGAAACCTCTCCAACACCTCCTCCTCAGACTATATGAATGTTAATTCAGAGTTTCTGTCTCCTACCTGTTGGTGAACGGCCTCTCTCTGATCTGGATGGTGCTCAGCTCCTGGACGCCGCCCTGCAGACCCACAGACATGTTGGAGTTGGGGACGTTGAAGGTCTTCCTCTTCCTGCGGGTGCAGCAGGAGGTGAGGCCGTGGTGTGAGGAAGAGGAGGAGGTGGAGGAAGAGCGAGAAAACTGCTTCACCAGAGTTACCTCCCTGCAGCTCGTTTCGTACGTCTTCTCATCCACAAACTCATGGTTCTGAGGCAGATACAGGATGTTAAGGTGGAACATTTAACACCATATCAAAGACACTTTGTGTAGGATATGAAACTTTCTGACATTGGCAACTCCTTGTGGTATCATTAAAGAAGACATTGTGGCACAATACAGTACACAGTATACATATTTTACATCAGTGCAAGTGGGGCAAACCCAAAACAACATGCAGTAAACCACCAGTTCAATTCTGATAAATTGAGAGCCAAATTAAGAACTTTAACAGGGTTGATGGATTAAGTAAGTTAATTCACCTATAACTTCACACTAAATTCATTTTAAGTACATTATATGAACGGTAACTTTATTAGACTTCAGTTGAGTCTGTTCTCAGTCTGTATTGTTTATTGTAACAGCAGTTTTTTGTCTTTTTCCAGAGTAAATGGTCTTACGTCAGGTTCAGGTTTGTTTAATGACTGAGCAAGTTGTCTGCATCCATGTGTGTCGTGTTGCAAGTAGACACACAATGCCAAAAAAAGTGTAGCCAATGTGTTCATCAAGTCTTGGGTTGGGTTAGCGCCTCAAATTTGGCAGTATCAGTTAGATTCAGTCAGATTGCTCTTAAAGTGGTTGACTATATTTTGGAAATTACAGTGTGTGTCTTTATGTGTTTTATGTTCTCACCGTGGTCTTCTCCAGACAGTGCAGAAGGTGATGATGGTGCACCTCAAAGTTTGGGTTGGTCTTACACACCAGTGCCTGTCCTGCTTCCTTGGATGCCTTCAGGGCACAAACACAAATCACATGACCACACAGTGAGCCAGCCATTGGACACGACTCAACCCCGCCCAGAACCCCAGCGAAAAGAGCGGTAGTCCCACCGCAGCACAAATGAACAGGGCTAACGTTCTCACCACCTTCCTCTAACACTGTAAGAACGTTTCATCTGTCCAGTCCCCTCCTGGCTCCGCCACAGTAGAAAGTGACGGACGCTCACTGGTTCAAACTCAGGCCACCGACAGCAGCTGTTCTCGCTCTATCACTGCTTCTCTAAATGTGTTTGTATTTATGCTATTTGAGCCTCATTTGATCCGAGAGAGCCACCGTACTCGTATTGCTCAGGGTTCAGACTGAATGTGACGCAGGTGGATGGACAGAGGGACAGAAGACTCTGCGATCATGGGGTATGGAGTTCAGGTACTGCCAAAGCAACAGTCTGACATTTTAGGAATTGGGCTTGTTACCTGTCTTCCCCAGAATCAGAAAACCAGCCCTGAACTAACTGCCTTTAGGGTTCTACCTGGGGCCCAAGGGAGTCAGAAACCTGACTTCTGAAGACCCTAAAGGAAGTTAGTTACGGACATTACTCCTGAAAACTATATCAATTCAAGTCAGTAAACCCTCTGACCCTGAAGACAGTAATGAATCTTCCTCCTGGGGGCCCTTGTAGGGACTCTAAAGAAGGTGACACATCTCACCCCGCACTCCCCACAACAAATAAGCAATTCTCTCAACTTGTCAGACTGTTCCTAAAAAGAGTTTTTTGAGCACCATCGTCCACCATCGCCTCTGCGTCGCATTGACTCCGCCCCTGCATGCCACGTGGCTGGCTGGTTGACATGCAGCTCAGCCGGACCGCATTCCTCCACACGGTGATGGACCCCAAGACGCGTGGTGATGATGTCATGAGCAGCGCAGGCCAGACGAACCATACAGGAGGGCCAATCAAAATGCAGGAGTCCAAAAAAAACATGCAAGACGGAAATGACACGGAGCAGGGAAGAAGAAAGTAGCTGAGATGTGGAGATGGAGACTGTAGATGAAGATGTTGGTTTCCTGTTGGTGAGATGTCCCACACCTGAGCAGCAGGTCATGCACAGGTGAGTTAGTGTGACGGACTAACGCATGGTAGATGAAGTGATTCAGTTCTCCATGTGCAGTGTCAGTGTGAGAGCATGAAAATAAGAAAGAAACAGGAATAAAAGAGTTGTGACAGCCACAGAGTTAGACAGACAGACAGTTCAACAGTAACATTTCCTGTTGGCCCACAATGACCTTCAGAGCTCAGTGCCTCAACTGGGCTGAAAACATAAGAACAAACACAATCGCCTGATCAGAGATACTGAGCTGTGCTAACTGAAATGACTTTAACAGCAACCCATACAACTAGTGTCTGATTGGACACTCTTATCAACAGGGCAGCGCCATTTGTCAAGTGCCTTAATACAGTATGATTCATATGACTGTTTTTCAAAAGTATCCAAAAGTTAACTGCTATAGTTGAGGTTTCGTCGAGAGCACTGGCAAATACACTGGACAGCAGTATAGGAAGTGGTGCCACGGTCTGGTCTGGTCTGGTTCACTAGCTTCAGTTTAAAGGGTTTATATCAATGTCATTCAGTCTTTGTTATCTGATGGCCAAGAGTCATAATTTACATGACCTCTAGAGATTGCTGTCAGTTAAACATGAAAAAACATGAGTTAAACATGAAAAAAAAAACAGTTTGTCAGGCGGGTTGCAGAAAATCATAAGAAAATTTGAAAAAAATAAATAAAAACAACTTACAAAGCAAATTATGCAAATTATGCATTTCAGTTTCACACCAAAGAAGGCACTGATCAATAAGTGTTTGGCCAGCGCAATGCAGAGTAGTGAAGTGGGACAAGTTACATCGGCAACATTATAAACATTATTAGCTCACATTATTAACTGTTTTTGTTGTGCATTGAAAATACAAGATAATAGTTGGTAAAAGTAAAAACAATATTGGGTCCAGTACTTTTATGATCCACTGGGTCCAGTGGAGAAAATGTGACTGCTGAAGCAGATCGATCGATAAATACAGAGACTGTGAGAAAGAAAGACACATGATGAAAACACAATGAGAGAGAAACATCCCTGAATGAAAAAGAGAAAAAGGCAGTAAGAGGAAGTAAACAGACAATCCCCCCACACACCGAGCATGCAGCAGCCTGCAGAACGTTAGATCACAGCTCGACAAGGAGAAGCATGAAAGGAAGAACAAATCAAAGGATGAAAAACACCAGCACCACCCGACGGTGACGACTGCATGTTCGGGTTACCTCCTCATCTAGGTCAATCAGCAGCCGGCTGTGTTTGTACTGCAAATAAGCGTTAGCCCCTCCGCTCTTCACCGCGTGAATTCTAGCAAGCCTGGTTTTCTGTTTGTGAAGACATACAGATGCGTTTAGCCCGTCCAGTGGTGTCCTCTATGTGTGTGTTTGAAAAACTGACTTAATAGAGATTCCCAACATCTGTCCGGTCAAATGATATGGAAAGCTTGTGTAGCAAGATAATAACTTGTGTGAAGCAGTAAGTCTGTAGTAATTATATGATAAAGATTTAAAAATTATAAAATTGTTGTCTTGAAATTCTGAAATCAGGATTTCATGGAGCTTGTAATTCTGAGTTTTGTAGTGTCATCAATCATGGACACAACAAAAATATAAATATGAGGTATTTTCTGGTAAACATGTAATATGGATTCATGAAGTCAGGATAATGATAAAACGTCGGAATGTGTTTTGGTGTCATTTCAAGCGTCGGCCCGTGGATGTTTCAGTATTCAGAGAGCAGCAGACAGACTCACTGTGACAGAAATGATTCAGCTGTAACTTTCCAACATTGCGTTTCTGTCGGGCTCCCTGCGGGATAAACAAAGATCTCCGGCACAACCAGAAAACTCATTTGTTGATGTTGGGAGGAAGTAAAGCCCTGGACACAGTTTCCTCTCTGTGCCTTCCTCTCTTTTCTCTGTGGATTATGCAGAAACTAAGACTTCTAAAGAAAAAGGAGGCAAAGCACAAATTGAGCTGTGATCAGACACGATGTGCTGAGTGTTTGTGCCTCTTTTGTCTCCTTAAAAATGCTTCTTCCTCTTGATGAAGAGGAGATCTGCTGCAGTAAACACAGCAAACCCAAACACAGAGGTTTAACTCTGTTACTGACAGTTTGTTCACACCTGCTTTATTTCAACCTGGAGACCACAAACACAACAAATGACCTGATTCCCCTTATGGTTAGTTCAGACTTCTCACTTTAAAGTGAGTCAGTGGCTGTCTCGCATGTACAGTTTGTACTGTACAACATTTAAAGAGACATTCCGAGTCACTGCTGACGTGACAAACTGAACCGTGAACTGCTTTGGTTTTTAAAGTATCAGCTGTGGCTTGAAAGGAAATTGGAGGTTCAAGTGTCACCTTCTGCGCTCGTCTCTTCTCGGCTCTCTGGCTCTGGTGGTAGATTCGGCTGAAGTTGGAGACGATGACGGGAACCGGCAGGGCGATGACCAACACGCCGCTCAGAGAGCAGACGGAGCCAAAGATCTTCCCCATGATGGTCTTTGGCACCATGTCACCATATCTGACAGAGAGGAGATGGGCCGAGGTCAGCGTACGACATACAACAGAATATACAAACAGAAACTACAATACAGTCATATTTTCTGAATATTTACTGGGAAATGCCTAATTTAATAAGATAATAATAAGAACAGTCTTCATTCTACATAAACCCCCTTTGTTCTTATCATTGATATGATTATTTGTATTCCTGTCTCTATATTACACACTGTGCGTGTACACTCAGGGAGTCTTTTTAAAGTTGCACAACTGAACAGTTTGTTTTGTTTTTGCATACATATTGTATCAGTATATTTAAAGTATTGCAATGTACTGTGAATCATGTATAAAAACTTCTTTTTGAATTTAATTAATTTAGATTGTTAAATTATTTATTTCTTAAATTTTTTGAATAAATAACCTACATTTTTTCAAATGTTTAGCTTGTTTTTATTACTTTCTGAGTCTTATTTAATCATAGAAACATACTGTAGGCTTGTATTTAGGGCTGAAGAGGTTAAATCCACTGGAGGACACTGAGTCTGATCTTAACCGCTGAAGGTCGGTGATCCCTGACACAACAAACAGCTCTGCAGGTAAACTCTGCACACAGATGAATTTATGAATAATGAGCGTTCAGTTTGCTGCCACTGACAGAAACTCGATGTTTAAACTAAATACACTGTTTACTTTTTTAGACAATCAGCAGAAAGGGAGCTGACGCAGCGTTTCCTCAGTGTTGTGAATGAAGCTGCAGTTTCAGTGAGTGTCCACATGGAGGAGCCAGAGATCTGCAGAGTTTCCTGTCTTCACTCTGATCACAATCACTTCTTTTATTCCCACCTAACTGCAGACACATTCAGGAAACGTCTGCAGAGAAACAAGTGTGTTTCAGAGTCCAGAATTACATTAAAACAAAAATAAACCCTCCACTTTCACAGCGTCTCTGGTGGCTGCGTCTCCTCTCTGGCCTACTTTCCAGCCCCCATCTCTGAAAACACGTCTCATTCATTATTATCACAGTTATTCTATCTGATGGTCCTCCCTGCCTTCCCAGCATGCTCAGCGTTCAGATGTTTACATAGAAGACCGACTCCATCAGGTCAAATTAAAATCCTTAAAAAACTTTATTGACACGCAAAGATGTACACAGGATCTCTGACAGAAACAGCTCACATATCCAAACACTGATAATAATCTGAACATGTGTCAGGTAGATAAGGTGCTATGGGTCTATCCATCATGGTGAGTCGACATGTAAACATCTCATTACAGCTAGTTTTCAGTTATTTGCTTTTTAGAACAGAAATGCAGAGAATTTACAGAAGATTATAGACATTTTTATATTCCCATCAGTTACACAAACATTTGACTAAGGTAATACAAAGAAGGATGCAGTGACTTTACTTGACCTTTAGATTTTCTGTTACATGGGGATTTGTTCAAAATATATGAATGTAATCAGGTTAAATCAGATCTACACACAGTCCACGGGGACACTGCAGACAGGAGCTGCTGTCTACTGGTTTAGTCTCTGTGATGGACACACCTGACTACAGGGACACTGCAGACAGGAGCTGCTGCCTGCTGGTTCACTAACACTATCTGACTACAGGGACACTGATACAGGATAAAAACACAGCTGACTCACTGACTCCATGGCAACATTAGCATGATTATCTACCGCATAGAAGTCAGACATCTATTAATAATAACTGTGACCATGTTTCACTATAATGTTTCTGTGATATTACTGAGGCTCAGTTTATTCTATAGATCTGTTTGACATATCTGACATATGTGAAACCAAAAACAAATGCTGGTTGTTGAGTCTCAGTGTGCCGCAGGACGTTTGGAGTGAGTTAATGTCTTGTCTCCTCTGAGACTCGTGTGTCTACAAGGAGACGCTAAAGTTTGTGTCAGTGACTGATCACCTTGTCTCCTCTTCAAACCTTCAGAACCTAAGTCCCGGCGTCTCAGACAGCCAATCACAGGCTGCGACCTTGTCTGTGTGTGTGTGTGTGTGCGCGTGTGTGTGTGTGTCAAAGTCAAGCATACAAAATTAGAAACACAGGTGTGTGTGTGTGTGTGTGTCAGAGTCACATGACTGTGTCCTTCATCAAGGAGGATGTGTGTGTGTTTTTGTGTGTCGACTTTGCTGTGTGTTTACTTGTTGTTTAATACACATTCACACACGCATGGTTGTGTTTATGCATTTATGAGGAGCTTTTAATCGATCAGTAGCACTAATTTAAATAGAAAGTAACAGTGTTGTTATCGCCCACTACAGGCCGCCATGGTCATTAAAACCACAGTTGTTTGTATTGGAAAATTATATTTTCTGGAAATACACACAGTTATCAGACAAAGCCAGTGAGGAAGAGTCACGTGACATTACCCCTGCACCAAAGAATAGACAGTAATGTGTAGATTTATATCTCAACAGTCTACTAGTAGAGGTTTGTAGAAGCAGCTGAAGAGATTCTTGTTGAAAACAGGCTGAAAACTCTCAGTTTATTGTTGTTTAGTCCATTTACAAGGTTCTCAGGTTTCATGTGTTGTATATGTGTGGCTCCTTTGTCATTTCATCGCTGAATGTTAATGCTGTACCTTTATTGTTCACCGTAGGAAGTTTAAGAGCAATCACTGCTGATTGATGTATTTTATTTGAATATGATGGCGGGAAGAGGAGCTGTTACCAAGGCAACAACTACAGGATCAATGTCAGTCAAACATCTGAATCTTCCTGTAGATGTTCACTGATCACTACGTATTCACACGTTCAGCTGTCAACACCAAAGTTTAACTGATGAAAACTAAAACAAAATGACTCAGATTTGGGTAAAACTAACAAACATTTTTGTTCAGCATCACAAGGCTTTTATCTCAACAATGTCGTCTCCATTCACCTTCCCTCATTAATATCCGCTGACCACACTGAGCTCCGCCCTACAGCTGCTGTGTTTGTCCCTCAACTGTTCGCCTGTCCTCCCGAACATTTCTGTTCACACAGACGGCCGTCCTGAGGGGGCTGGAGCTTCATTATATTTCGTTTCACTGGACACAAAGAGCTGAAGGGGTGAGGACAGATTTGACAGACTCTTGGATTCATGGCATGCTCTGGGGGAACGCTCAGCTTTTAATTTGGAGGTGAATTTGTCTAAAAACTCTAAGTCAAGAAACAATAATTAATGATTCATCTTTCATAGTTTGGGAAATTAACTTCATTGATTCACACCAAAACAAAAGATTTCCACAGTCATTGTTTCTAATGAACATAAATTTATTCTCCTCACACTCTCTTCTTCTGTGGATTTATTCTCCTCATCCCTGAGCAATTCAGAGCTTGGAGAGGATTTCCTGCTGCTCTTTCAGAGTAAAAGCACCCTAATCCTGATGTGAGGTGTGACAGCTGTGTGCAGCTGACCAGTAGGTCTAAGTGATCATTTAAACCCAAACTTCTAACCCTAACCCTAACCCAAAGATGGCAGACTCTGTTTAAGCCAGGAGAAGCCTCAATCCTAAACCCCCAACAAAACAAACCTGGCAGTAATGGTATTGGCTGAATTTCTGTAACTGTTTTAGATATCCCTGCTCTCCAGAGGATGAACCCTTTAGATCTTAATGACCCCATGATTATAACACATAACCTATAGCACCACCATCAGGACTACATGTTCAGACTCTAGAAATAATTAAATAATGACATTATGAGCATGTTGTTTGTTCATATTGTGACTGTAATAAACTCTGCAGCCTGTAGGGGGCGCTAGCAGAACTGTAGATCTTTATTCCTGTTCTTTTCAGTTTTCATGTCTGGTGTTAAATGTTATTCACAACATGTTTGCTGCAGAGAAAAAGGTGAACTCGTCTTTCCTCAGAATCACCTTCATCATCAGGTGACACACACACACACACACACACACCTTCACTATATCGACCACGCAAACCCCACAGAGACGTGTGTGTGTGTGTGTGTGTGTGTGTGTGTGTGTGAGAGTGTGTGTGTGTGTCTCAGGTTGTCCTCTCTCAAACCAAACTGTACATATTGACACTGGTGCAGCAGTCAGCACTTTTCCTCCCAACAGACACGAGCAAGAAAATGATATCAATATTGTCAAATCCACTAAAATCTGCAGTATTTAGCTGGTCAGGTCTGTAACATCGGTAACATCTGTAACGTCTGTAACATCTGCAACATCTTTAAAGTCTGTAATGTTTGTAACATCTTTAACGTTTGTAACATTTTAAACATCTGTAACATCTGTAACGTCTGTAACATCTGTAGGGTCTATAACGTCATCTGTTCCAGAAACTAAACACTTAATAAACACTGTCAACTTTTATTTTAGCTGCTGGTTATTGTTTCCTCCCAACATGTTTTATTTCAGCTGATGAGTTTCTATAACACACACACACACACACACACACACTCTCACACAGAGAAGAAGTCATGAGTCGAAACAAAATAGTGATTTTACAGTTCAACGGTAAACAACCAATCCGTTGTGAAACAATCCAGTGTGTGTCCAGTCTGTGTGTGTGTGTGTGTGTGTGTGTGTGTGTTGACAGCCTGTTTAATGCTTCACAAAGTGAAGTCATGCAGCGCTCACTGAGTTTGAATCATTTATGATTCGATCTGACTGAATGACGCCTCGCTTTCTGCTCCACCATTAACACGAAGTGCTCGCCAAATAGCCCAAACACACACACACACACACACACACACACACACACACTCTAATGCAAATGCTATTCAGGAACATGTGAAAGTAAAATGCTTCTCACTTAATGAGAAGCCACATTCATTATAGATTAGCATTTTCTCTGTACAGTGTGTGTGTGTGCTGTACATAGTGATGTGATGGAGGTCACTCTGATAACACAGAGTGTTATGAGCAGAAGAAGAGGATGAAGAAGAAGAATAAGAGGAAGAATGGATGGATGTTCACTCTGTTGACGGTGGACATCCATCTTCTTCAACACACACTCACACACACAAACTCACACACACACACACTCACACTCACACACACACACACACACACACACACACACTCGTGTAGGTCTCCATCAGAGAGAGATTCAGGCTGCAGGATCTTGTGGGTCAGATCAGAGACATGACAGACTACATGTTGGTCCCCGACCAATCAGAGCTTGCCGCACTTCACGACCTGCGCGATGTCATCAGGAAGGCGGAGCTTGGGGCTCATATTGTGTGTGTGTGCTGCTGCAGATTCAAACATCAGAGCAAATTCTCTGCCTTTAGTGGCTCTGTTCTTCTTCTTCTGCTGTTAATGTGCACAGATTGCTTCTTCATCAGTTTATTATTTCAACTATCTGATTCCCTGAAGGATCATTAAGATGGATCTTATCTCCACACACACACACACACACACACACACACACACAGACAATCATCAATGAGGCTGCAGCTGTTGAACAGCAGAAGAAGAAGTTGGGAGGGCGAGCAAATGAAAAGAAGAAGAAGTGAGAGAGGGTGTAAATATATTCCTCAGCTGTAGATGTTTCACATTAACAAGGACTGAAGATAGATGTACGGATGATGGAAATGTGGATCCTGACTTCTGTTGGCTTCAGTCTGACGGGACAGAAACTGATCCGGCCCCAGTTCGTGTCGGCAGACTGAAGAAGTGTTTTAACAGCAACTTCAGGTCTTATCAGACTCGTCCATCTTTACAGGATTAATCCTTCACTCCTGCAGACTGATAACAGCTCCGTCCTCTCTACCTGCTCACCTCCCAGCTTATCGCACCTCACGTCTTAATTACAAACTCACACTTTAATTATCCCTCGGACACTCGCTGCGCTCACACAGACGACAAGAAGAAGAAGAAGAAGAAGAAGAAGAAGAAGAAGAAGAAGAAGAAGCCACAGAGCAGAAGTCCACTGACTCATTAACATTAACAACGAGTCACTTTAAAGGTTAAGCTCAGGCTTTTCTGTTCTTATACCAACACGTCCCAGCTAAACTAATATTAACTATTGATCTCTTATTGGTCTGGCTGATCGATGACATCACAGGTGGAGCTCTATTGATCTAATGATCCTCCTCACAGTCAATACTCAGGGCAGAGCTGCAGCCTCGTCATCCCGATGCTGAAACTGGACACAAAATGGCCGTCGCTGTCAGTGATCGATGTTAATTTAACAAAATGTAACGTAACGATCACGCAGCAGAGAGACACACACAGTACACACAGTACACACACAGTACACACAGTATACACACAGTACACACAGTATACACACAGCACACACACAGTACACACAGTATACACACAGCACACACGCAGTACACACAGTATACACACAGCACACACACAGTACACACACAGTACACACAGTATACACACAGCACACACACAGTACACACAGTATACACACAGCACACACACAGTACACACACAGTACACACAGCACACACACAGCACACACACAGTACACACACAGTACACACAGCACACACACAGCACACACACAGTACACACACAGCACACACACAGCACACACGTCGCTGCCTGTCGTCCCATCAGAGAATAATCGGATTTCTGTCAGTGTGACCTGATGGGACGTCCTGTCACAGTCTGACAGTTTATTAATCCAGGTGTTCTGGATCTTATCCAACAGATATTATAGAAACTGCAGAAGATTATCTGAAGGTGTTTGAATGTAAAAACAGCTGTTTTCTCCTTTAATTTAAGCTGCAGTGCATGCTGGGATATGTTGAATAAATAATCCAGTTTTTACAGTCAGCAGCCCAGAGGGCTGAGATGGTTTCAGAGTTGATTAATTAGCTGTTGATTGACAGGAAATGAGAGTTTGTAAAGTGAGGACGTGTTTGTAAAGTGAGTGGGTTATGTTGATGAATGTCCTCACAAGTATAGAAGTACAAACAGCTGTGTGTGTGTTTCGGCTGTTTGGTTTCTGTTCAACAGATTAAAAAACCAAAAGGCCTTCAGAGGCAGTTTAATCACTGTGTCTGATCCCCTAACCCTGCAGCCAACACAATACATGATAATCCAGCTCACACACTCACACACTCACACACACACACACACTCACTCACACTCACTCACACATACACACTCACACTCACACACACACTCACACACACTCACACACACACACTCACACACTCACACACACACTCACACACTCACACACTCACACACTCACTCACACTCACTCACACATACACACTCACACTCACACACACACACACACTCACACACTCACTCACACACTCACTCACACACTCACACACTCACACACTCACACACACACACACTCACACACTCACTCACACACTCACACACTCACTCACACACTCACTCACACACTCACACACACACACACACTCACTCACAAACACTCACACACTCACTCACACACTCACTCACACACTCACACACTCACACACTCACACACACACACACTCACACACTCACTCACACACTCACACACTCACACACACACACACACTCACACACTCACTCACACACTCACTCACACACTCACACACTCACTCACACACTCACACACTCACACACACACACACACTCACACACTCACTCACACACACACTCACACACTCACTCACACACTCACTCACACACTCACACACTCACTCACACACTCACACACACACTCACAAACACTCACACACTCACACACACACACACTCACACACTCACTCACACACTCACACACTCACACTCACACACACACACTCACACACTCACTCACACACTCAAACACTCACTCACACACACTCACACACACACTCACACACTCACTCACACAAACACTCACACACTCACACTCACACTCACACACACACTCACACACACACTCACTCACACACACACTCACACACTCACTCACACACTCACACACACACTCACACACTCACACACACACTCACACACTCACACACTCACTCACACACTCACACACACACACACACACACTCACACACACACACTCACACACTCACTCACACACTCACACACTCACTCACACACTCACACACTCACACACACACTCACAAACACTCACACACTCACACACACACACACACTCACACACTCACACACTCACTCACACACTCACACACTCACACTCACACACACACTCACATACACACACACACACTCACTCACTCACACACTCACTCACACACACACTCACACACTCACACACACACACTCACACTCACACTCACACACACACTCACACACTCACACACCCACTCACACACCCACTCACACACACTCACACTCACACACACACTCACACACACACTCACACACTCACACACTCACTCACACACTCACACACACTCACACACACACTCACACACACTCACACTCACATACACACACACACACACTCACACACTCACTCACTCACACACTCACTCACTCACACACTCACACACTCACACTCACACTCACACACACACTCACACATACACTCACACACACTCACACTCACATACACACACACACACTCACACACTCACTCACTCACACACTCACTCACACACTCACACTCACACACTCACTCACTCACACACACACTCACACACACACACTCACACTCACATACACACACACACACTCACACACTCACTCACTCACACACTCACACACACACTCACACACACACTCACACACACTCACACTCACATACACACACACACACTCACACACTCACTCACTCACACACACTCACACTCACATACACACACACACACTCACACACTCACTCACTCACACACTCACTCACTCACACACTCACACACTCACACACACACACTCACACTCACACTCACACACACACTCACACACTCACACACCCACTCACACACACACTCACACATACACTCACACACACTCACACTCACATACACACACACACACTCACACACTCACTCACTCACACACTCACTCACACACTCACACTCACACACTCACTCACTCACACACACACTCACACACACACACTCACACTCACATACACACACACACACTCACACACTCACTCACTCACACACTCACACACACACTCACACACACACTCACACACACTCACACTCACATACACACACACACACTCACACACTCACTCACTCACACACTCACTCACACACTCACACACACACACTCACACTCACATACACACACACACACTCACACACTCACTCACTCACACACTCACTCACACACTCACTCACACACACACACTCACATACACACACACTCACTCACTCACTCATGTTGAGGAGAATCTTTCAGAAGGACTTTTCTCAGCCCTGAGTCCCGTCTGCAGGTCTTCCTGAGTTCATCACAGGAACTGAAGCTCGATCTGGCACCAGCTTCAGGATCTGAGGGACTTTCTGGGCTGGAAATGTTCCCATTTTCTCACCGACAAGAGCTGATGAGCCCCGACTGCTATGCTGGGATTTTACTGCTCATGTGACTGTGTGTGCGTGTGACTGTGTGTGTGTGTGTGTGTGTGTGTGTGTGTGACTGTGTGTGTGTGTTAGTAGGCGGCAGATGAGGTTTACATTAATTGGATTAAAGCTTATTAATGGTTTCAGCTCACAGTGAAGAAATATTCGTTTAAATGTCTCCTCACTGTCCCTCCTGTTATCAGTGACTGACACACACACTCACACATACACACACTCACACACACTCACTCACACACACACACACTCACTCACACACACACTCACACACACACTCACTCACACACACACACACTCACTCACACACTCACTCACACACACACATACACACCCACACACACACTCACACACACACTCACTCACACACACACACACTCACTCACACACTCACTCACACACACACATACACACACCCACACACACACTCACACACACCTGCAAAGCCTGCAGCAGCGCTGAATACATGAATATATACATACAGTGTGTGTGTGAGTGTGTGTGTGTGTGTGTGTGATCCAGGCTGTGCAGGTTGGACTGAGACACACAAACAGCAGCGGGATTCATCCTGTTTTCTAAAGTATGAAGTATGAAATTAGAAAAGCTGAATGGAAACACTGAGATTTAATAATCAAAAATCTTTCCCTTCGTATTGCAAAAAAAAAAAAAAAAAAAGTTTCATGCTCGAAGCAGAAAAGTTTTCTGCCGATGAGGAAATTATTATGATAAATGGGGCTGGAGACACATTTGTGGAAGAAGATAATGATGTTGGATTTTGCCTGAACGGGCTGAAAAACGGTTCAGAGGTTTCATTACAGACGGAAAAATAACGTTGGATGTTTTTGAATGTTTTCTGCACTTTCCACTGCAGCTGCAGAGGGTCAAACCTGCTGATTTCTACACACTAATGTTTGGATTCAGGCGCCAAATCTGTTCTTTCTATAAAACTATGAAAATACGAACACGATGTGTCCAGTTTATTCATTAATATTAAACATAACTGTTGGTCATCACAGAGCTCAGTGCATCGCAGCTTCGGGTAAGAAACTGTTGTTGAGCAGTCTGAGGAGAGGATCTGGTTGTGTTTTGTGTGTTTGCCTGAGACCTTTTCTGCAAAACAATAATGTTTGTCCGAGCGGTGCCAGGAAGTGATCCTGGATCAGCGGGTTTAGTAAAGCTGGCAGAGGCTGATAGAGAGGCAGCGCCTGAAAATACTGGAGCTGTTTTCATTCTTCATTAATCTGTCATCTGCTGCTCCATCCAAACTCTTCCTCCCCCTGCTGTCAGAGGAGGAGGAGATGGAGTGAAGATAGCAGGGAATAAATGGAGTCCTGGGGGGAAGACAGAAGAAGTGTGGAGCAGGATGAGAAAATAAATGTGATTTTGCATTTGGTGCCCGTGAGGCTGTGAAATACTTCCATCGTGACTAATTGAAAAGCCAGATTATGTGTCGGCCCCGTGCTGCAGCGCCGACCTCTGACCCCGGCAGACGGCCGCCGGGTTTCCAGCCACCAAAATCCCTCTAATGAGCTCGACTAAGAGCTCACTCTCCTTTTGCTCACTAACTCATTACTGTAAACTGGTTTTAAACAGTCGCTGTGATGGAGGCAGATCATCTTTCAGTCCCTGCAGCCAAGTCCAGAGATCCTTTAAACCAGCACATTCACCAACGTCTCTTTACCTTTCCGTCCATTTTCATTAACCGATAGCTGTTTTTCTTCAATACGTCTGATTAAAATGGTTCCTCCTGTCTCCTGCTGCTGTAAGACAGATGTGGTGGACAGTTTCTACTTGTCAATAAGACTTTTAAATTAAAATGAACTAAAAAATAAAGTTGTTTTGAGTTTTCCACTCACACACACACACACACACACGTCTGTGAGAGGAAACATCTATAATGACACCACACTAATCCTTCAGCCAAAAACCAAGTCTAAACCCTGTTATTCAATAGTTACCATGTGGGGACCTGCAGTTGTCCCCAGATGGGAGGACAGTCCCCACAGTGTCAGTATGAATCCAGGTCACGTTGGCCTTGTGGGGACCTGGATACGTTTCTCTGGATTATCACAGATCCGTCAGAACTAAAGAGTAAATGTGAATATTTGTACACTTTATATCATAACTGTCAGGAGAAAAGCCCAAACTAATGTTTCAAATAAGATGCAGTTTGTTCCTTCATATTTGTGCCAACTGGGCGAGTTTCAGAGGTTTAAATGTATCAAAGTCTGAAACTAAAAACTGGGACAGAACAAGTGAAAACACAGTGAGACGCTGAAACTCCCACAGCACACCTCAGCTTTACTCATTGTTCTTCTGCAGCTCCACAGAAGGACGATTTACTGTAAATGTTTTCCATTATTACTTTATAATAATGGAGTTGGTTTACTGCTCAGTCTCAACTCTTCATCGCTCTTATGTTTATGAGGTCAAAGGTCAGCTGAGAGCACATGACTCAGTATTTATGTCCAGTGCAGTTTTTATATCTTTAACTTCTTTTTATCTGATGACTTTCTTTTGTGTTAAATGAGATTTTGTACATTTGTTAGTTCCAGTACTTTAGTCTTCACAGTATTTCTCCTGACGCCTGATCACCACTCAATTTCTGTTTCTGTTTGAAGAAACCTGTTGGTGAACAAAAAGTCTCTGTAATTAAAACTTATAATTATTATGAATTATAAGTATTCTAAGTTAATTGTTCCTATTTAGAATTTCAAAGTCAGGTGGAAATTAAACCATAAAATAACATTAATGTGGACGTGTAATCTAATCACTAAAACCAGAACAACTTTATATAATAATGGTCAGTGAATTACATTAAGTGGGTTTGTATTCTCTTCTAGAATGACACCTGTTTAGTTTACAGAATACTTTTAACATTTAGGTCACATGTAGGGAGAACGGTGACTTTATTTAGATAATATCATAACTTTTGTCAGTAAAATTCAAACTCAATCTTGTTTCTTGTAAAATAACAACTTGATCCAATTTTTCACCCAAAGTGAAAAAAGTATTCTCATTATATGTGACTTTTTCTATCTTTAGCTTGTCCTATTATGTCTAATTGTAATATAACAACAGTTTTAATATTATGACTTGTCTTTAATTTTTCAGAGTTTGGTTGGTGTGATTTGTGACCTCAGTATCTAAAGTCTACAGTCCGAGCACAGCTTATTAATTCATTTTTAATGTTTTTTTTTGTGAAAGGATTTTAAAAAAGTTGAATAAAATGAAACACAAGTGCATATTTCAAATGCAGTCTGCAGAACACACCAATAATAAAGCCGGTTTCAACTGTAGCTAAGTTTGAGCCCAAACAAAGGAATCATGAATTAAACATGAAAAACAGAAAAACTAAAAGAAAACGACGACACATTATATTGACTTATACTGATTCCAGGGCTTCGAGTGTTTAAGATCTCCTGTGTTTGAACCACATTATGGTAACTGTGTTTTTATGTCTATTAAAGCTTAAAATCTGAACTTTATGAACGAATAATTCATAAAACGAGAATAAAGCCTTTCTGACTTTAAATGATTAATCTGTATATTTTAAGATAGATAAAACAGGATCCTTTGTTATTCTTGAACACAGGGTCAGTAAACGCCTCCCCTCAGCGCTCTCTGGCTAAAATTAACCGGCTGTAGATAAATGAGCAGCATTATATACGAGTCCTGCACGAACTGAACCAGTATCCGTCGGTCCTCGGAGGTCCCGACGGACTGCCGACCGTGACTGCACATTAGCATCAGAGCTCAGTGATGTGGGAGAGAGAGGAGATCTTTTAGACCCCACCTTTTCTTCTTTTAAAGCTTTAAAGGAAGTTAAAGAAAGACTTAAGAGGAGCTCAAGGTCGAGAAAGTCGGCCGACCCTCGACAGCAATCACTGAGAGAAAAGGCTGCGAGATTCATAAACCTGGAGAGTTCAGAACTGACTTCTGTAGCAGAAAAAGCAGGTCAGTTTATTCCCTCGTGTGCCATTTTTTCCGTTTTACTGCTCTCTTTTCTCTTCAATCAGCAGCAGAGCAGATTTATGTTCGGCTGGAGTAAAACTGCAGCCTTGACTGCTGAGATACAGCCGAGTCTGAATCAGGCTGTAAAACACAGCAGCAGAAGAAGAGGACGAGGAGGAGGAGGAGGAGGTCCATAAAACTATCATCAGCTCTGTGAGCTGTCAAACTCTCAGGTTACTGTCTGATTTCTGCCACTGAAGAGGAAATGAATCTTTAACAGATGAACCTGTGAGTCAGGACACAAAGATTAATAAAGATATTTTATTCCTCATGATGTGGCCTCCATAGCAACCAAATCTTTCTTCCTGTGAGGCTGAAATGTGGCCTGGAGGTCAAGTGTGTGAGCTGGTGTGTGTGTGAATGCACATGTGGATGCATTAGTGCATGTGGTTGCAGCTGCTGTCAATTCACACTGTAATATTTTCAGTTTATCTCATGATGCACTTTTGTAAAAGTGACTTTATTCTTTATTCTTACTCTTATTATTTGATTATTACTTTATTTCGTTAAAATATTGGTTTTATCTTAAGACCTTTTTCTTCAATATCATTATTTTTTAATCATGTACTCGACTCTAGTCCAGGGTTCTCTACTATTCTGCAGTTCTACTGTGTTGTTCTCTACTGTTCTGCAGATAACTGAGCCACCTTAAACGTCGTTCTTCAGGATCAATGAAAGGAAACTGCAGCTCCTCCACATGACACACACAACATGTGGACACATTTTAATAAAAAAAAAACCTATAACAGAACAAAATGTATAAAATATATAATATGCATGTACATATATATATATACATTTAAATATAGTGAAGATGAAATAGGAATGTGTGTGTGTGTATGTGTGCTACATGTTACACATTAGGAGGTTTTGGGAAGCTCGCTGAGAGATTTACGGTTGAAAAATTTGAAGAAGAAAAGGATGATGATGATGTGTGTGTGTGTGTGTATGTGTGTGTAATGTGAGTACGTGTAGCAGAGGGATGAGTAGAAATCCTCGGGGGTGACGGAGTTAATTAAACACGGAGGACACACACACACACACACACACACACACAGTGCTTAATGAAGCTGCACACACACATTTATGCATACATTGATTGCATTCCCTCGGTCCCACATCCAATCTATATCTGACTGCATTTGCATGAGCTCATATTCACATTTATTGTCTTAAACACCAGAGAAACAAAACTGTTCCGCCTCCGGAAGAAAGAAAGTCTCGATAACAAACAACTTAACCTCACACACACACACACACACACACACACACACACGTTTAGCATCGGGAAAAGCAAAAAAAGCTCTTTTTATCTGCAGCAGTGTTAATCATTCCCTCTGCACTTTAAATCGAGTCATTTATCTTCCTCCTGAGGAGTTTTGGGTTGAAAGTCTTTTCCAAATCACCAGCAGCTCCTCCAACCAGCTGAAGAATGAAGTCTTCTGAAGCTGTTTCAGAGCAGAAACTAGTTTTTTATATCTAGAACTTTGACAAAGACGCTGACTGACTGTCGGAGCTGAAAGCTTCTCCTGCTCAGCTGTGGAAACAGACTGCCTGTTGTTTGTTCAAAGGGATGGAAGGAGTTTGGATGTTGGAGTCAGCAGGGAAACACTCAGCAGAGAACGTCTCCACAGTGTTGGAGTTAAAACTCTGGATTGAATGCTTCTCGCTTCCGTTAACACTTTCAAAGTATGGGTTCAGCTAATGATTTCATTTTCTTTCCTAAAACGTTGCTGGTTCCTCTGTAGACAAGACTGACAACCCAAAGAACAGACAGGCAGACACAACTTTGAAGGTCCGGCAGACCCTGCTATCTGAAATGCTAACAACATCCTCTCTACAAGCTGAGCTGGGAAATGTCCATGTGAATCTCCACAATCCGACCTGCAGCAGCATCTTAGTGGGGTTAAATAGGAATAAGTGCATGTTTGTGTGAAGTGTACACGTGTTTATACTGTATGGGTGCTGTACTTTACACATTAGGAGACAGTTTCAGGTACTTAAACACTAAAGAAAAATGCAGCCTGTAGCATTGGTCTTGACTATGGTCAGGCAGAAAGTCACTTGTGTATATCTGAGGAAACTTTATCATCTTCTTCCATCATCTGAGCACACAAACCCAGCTGGAATCCACCACATGCCGTCTGCAGGGAAATTATGGCGTTTTGAAAGTGGACAACCTGGGGTCGATGACTCACCAAAGAAGAAGCGTAATTGAGCGAAACATGCCACTGAATGACGGTTGTGGCTCTAACCGACCGATGCTGAACGACCTCCACCAACATAAAAAACTAGGTTCAAGTCAGAAAATTCCCAGGCCATGTATTATGGTCTTCCCAGATTTTCCACATTCAAGGAAATAACATCCAAACTCCACAAAAGGAACAAGTTCAAACTTTGCTACCCAGCTGAACTCCGAAGCAGCTGAAGCCCAAACTTTCTTCCTTCAACCCTTAGCGAGAACCAACAGATACGACTGAAGGAGGATTTTCTTTTCCTACCTCTTCTGTTCCCCTTATGCACTGAAGCTGTACTGCATGTACTGTATATATTCCACAATGCATAATGCAGCTCTCCAGTCATGTGGAACCCTTTAACCCTTCTGTGGTGTGTGATGTGTGCATGTATGTCCGATGTGGTGAATAATTGAATCAGCGCTGTGGGTTAAATTACCACACGACTGTGAATGAAGGATCAGCTCGCACGGCCTCCGCTCTGTTTAATCAGATAATGGCTCTGCCTTCTGGGAGATGTGGTTTCTGAGCGTGCCAGCTGCTAGTGAAGAGGTTGACAAAGGAAACTCTCAGATCCCCGTTAGATTGAGTATTCAACTGACCCAACATCAGTGCTGAGAGTCTGTGGATGTTGGTTAATTATCTGATGCTGCTGAAACTGGACCTTTTTTAACCCCCTTATTTCAATTACAACCAATCACATCGTCTCTTTTTAAAAAGCCCAATGTTTTCTCTCAGGAGGAAACTGATGCAGAATCATCAATGGTGAATATTCAGCTTCTTAATTAGCTGCCAGGAGAATTTTAAACTGCTGGGAGACTCTCAATAGTTTGAAAACTGCTGCTGTACTAACAACTGTTGGCGCTAATTTGTTTTCCAGGGGTATGTTGTGTCTGTCCTGGAAGGACTTCCAATACTCTTAAATGCTCCCTTTAAAATGTTTTATTTATTACACTAGAAAAAGTACAATGGAAACACAACAACTTTTTCTAATGTAATCACTGAAACATTTTGAAGGGAGCGGTTTACTGCGTATCACAGTCACAAATCACAGTTTTTGAACTCTTGGATAAGACAAATGTGTGAACAACAAAATTGGTCCTTTGTTGAGCCAATATTGCCTCTGAACAGCTACAAGATTGGATAAGAAAAAGCCACGATAGAAAAAGAAGAAGACCTATGCAACAACTTAGTCATTCCAAACACTTCCACAAACACATCCCTGTTTCTGAAATCCAGCAGACAGAAGCTCGTCCGCCTTCAAGACCGAACACTCAAACAGAAGCAGAGTAAACACAACATTTACATAACTGTGTTCCTCAAGGATCCATACTGGAACAATTTAATTTGACTGTTTATATTAATGATATCAAATCCCTTGGAAATAAGTTTATGTCCATCTTTATGCAGATGACACAATTTTATACTTTTGTTCTGAATCTATACAACTAGCTTTAGAAAATCCACCACTCTCTAATATCTTTGTATAGCAACTGAAAGAGAATCTCTCTATAGATAATAGATAGTATATTGATTGATGACAATTAAACTTTCGTATAGAAACCACATTTTCTTCCATTTAGTAGTGCCGGAGACGTCAAGTCTTTCTTCATGTTCTATACTCTATCAAAAAACAGCTGACCGAACTGTAAAAATCATCAGGAAGCACAAACACATCCGTCAAACCTGTGAAAGTGCTGGGTAATAATCTGCAATAATCATCTTTTTGACACCCCATAGAGGTTTATCATTCGGCACGATGATTTACCATCAGTGATACTTCGGGGCTACCTGATCATATAAAGGCTATACAGTCATTAGGAAGACTGTTTACTATCTTTACATGCCAGGCCACTTCTCATATTTTTACAAATGTCTATATTTTTGGACAGTTGTCCATAAATATGTTATATATATAAATAATAAATAATATAATAATATAAATATATGTCCAGATGTTAAAAGAATGCTAACAGGTTTTCGAGCCTGTTGGATGTGAGTGTAGTTTTGTTCATGCTGTAACTGCGATGAACTTGCCAGCCTGTAGGAGATGCCAGACTGATTGTTTTTATCTTTGTTTCTGTTTCTTTGTTGGTTTCATATTTTTGAACTCTGCAGTTCATCATAATGCTGCATATTTTAGAGCTACATGTGTATATACAGTGTTTGTTTTATGCTAAGCAGGGACCTTGTGTACAATTGAAAAAGAATAAAATATGTGGAGGATGGAGGACAGGAGCAGGAAAATCTGAATAAAAATGTGCATATTTTCTTTTTGACTGTATTCATTGTACCCAACATGTTCCTCATGACTTCTCTGTGACTTCTCGGAGTGCACTTTGGCAAAAAAACTTCCCAAAGAGGTTGATTATAGAGCCTAAAGATTATTTAAACAGAAAAAAACACAAATACAAAACAGAGTTTAAAACAGTCTTAAGGCTATGAATATTAAGTACATTTTGTCATTTGCTGGCAAGAAATGTTCGTACTCCATTTAATCGCACCAAAAAGTCTCTTTTTAGCTTCGAACATGAATGTCAAACACTTTAAGATGAGAATGAGATCATGTGATACAACTGAAATCTCCAGAAAATCTACGGAATGGACCTTGTGGTGAGTCAGGATTAAGGTTTCTATCTCAATTCAAACCCTGCTTCTGATTTGTGAAAGATGTGATGTCTCGAGTTAATATGCAGAACTGGGATTGAGCCCCTTCCAGGCATTTTTTCATGAATCAGTATGGTTCTTTGTATGCTGAGGAAAGTTGTGTGATACTACTGAAATCTCCAGAGCAGCCACTAATGGACCTTGAAGTGAGTCAACAAATCTGTCCAGAGTCAAGAACTTTTCATTCCAAATATAAACTGTGCTTTTGATACGCAGCTCAGGGGTGAAATTTAGATTTTTGAATGAAATTTTTGGTGAGTCAGTAGCCCCTTTCATACGTGCTGCTACCCTGAAATGATCTGGAAATGGTCCGGACGAGCTGTATGTGTGAACGCAAATGTTTCATGTTCATTCGGAGTAGACTTTAATCTGCCAGCTACATGTGTGAAAGGGAACCTCCCCACATTGCCTGTGTTCATGTGTGTAGCAGCAAATAACTGCTGAAAGAATCAGCATCCACTGTTTGCTTCAACAGGGACAACAGGAACATGTTTATTTTACTTTTCAGTTGAGGTCCCAAAAAAAAAAAAAAAAAAAAAATCTTTAGGTTGTTAATATAAAGTTAGTTCAAGTTTGAACCTTGTAATACTGGAGGTACAGATGATGTCTTCAGTTTTCTCTGACTCATGAATCAGACGCTGTGATCTTTAAATCAGCTTCATCGTCGTCACACAGTGAAAACACGTGATCTCGGGCCTATTCTTCTTCTTCTGTGAATCCCGGCTGTGACCTCTGTCAGGAATTGGCTGAATTAAAGAGAAGAAGAAGAAGAGGCTGGAGGATGAGAGACTCTCAGCTGCACCAGATTAACTCTCCATGCTCAGCGCTCTGCAGCAGCGCTGCTCTTTATCAGGACTTAAGTTGGCCAATGACAGCGCGCCGCCTCATCATGGAGCTATTAGAGAGCGAGGAGATTAGCTGTGATGTGCTGCGAGGTCTCTGTTAATGTGACAGCTCCATATCAGAACATCTAATGCTTACAGAGGATTTTATACATCACTGTTCTGCTCGTGACTCTGCAGAGCTGAGGCTGAAAGGGAACCCGCCTTGTGGAGATCGAACATCATGACATTCATCATGGCTCAGATTTATCATATTCTGTCTTCATAAACTCTGTAATCACTTCTAGTAGCCAAGCACTGTAGTGTTCATGTTTACCAGTTCTGTGTTAGGATGCTTTATGTCCACTTTCATTAATGTTTTAATAAATATGTCACGTTCAGCTTTCCTGCAAAAACTACTTGCAGATTTAACCACAGTGCCCTCTACAGTGTGGGAGAGCAACAGCAGCCGCTGCAGGGACCAGAGCAGGACGTGTCTCTAATGTCGTACTGATAATGTCTGAAAGGACAACGTGCAGAACTTGTTTCCTCTTTCTAGCTTCATGTGTTGACAGAAGAGAGTGGACACGCAGCCACCAAGCAATAACACCGCAGTCAGGTGAGGTGACTACAGGAGGTCACAGTGAGGAAGAGGAAGGAAGATGAACAGGAGTCGCCATGGAGCTGATTGGTTTCCATGGTGACCATGATGCTTCAGTCCATCTGCAGTTGTGTGAGTGTGTGTGTGTCCGTGTGAAACACAGTTTTACACCTTCAGAGTGACAGCAGACTTTCTCTTATTTATCTTGTTTTGTAGTTGTCGAGCAGCTGAACTCTCTGGTCGCAACGTTTACAACAGTTTGTAACAGACAACAACAGGAAGTTTCGATATCATTACTCATAGTCCAAATTACATATAAAACATGAAGTATTTCCTGGTTTTGTTCTCGGTATTTGGTATTTGGAGTCTGAATTACTTAAAGGTCACAGGAAGAGTTATTATCACTATTTTAATAAAAGCATTGAGTTCTGTGTCAGCTCAAACACTGACGGAGTAAAAATCACATCAAGGAAACACAATCAGCTGCTGTGGAAGGTTGCCATGACGATCTTACACAAAAAGCTCAGCTTTCTTTGCAGATTTCAAATGAATCTCCTTCTGAGAGGGTTTTGAAACGAATGTGAGATGAGAAAAGAGTGAAAATCCAAAAGGAGAACAGGAAGATCACCGTGGTTTATTAAAGGTTGGATTTAGTTTGTCTGAAGATAAACAGAGAGATCATCAGGCCGAGAGTCCGGGCGGCTTTAACACTGCGTCTCCATTTCAACAGGATCTGATAATAATAAGAATCTGATGGACAGTTGCAGATAAACTTCAGAGCTCAGAGATGCATTCAGCCACAGTAACAGTGTTGTGGTGTGAGACTTCAACAGTGTCCCTCAGGCTATTAACCAACACCCCCCCCCCCAAACAACCATCAGCCTGCAGCAGCTCTGAACATCAAGCCTCCATTAAAGCCTGACACGCTCGGCCATGCCGCCCCAATCAGAAGAAGCGAAGAAGAGCGAGAGATTGATGACATGTGAGAGGAAGAATCTACGCCGGCACGCCGAGTTTATCCAGCCGACATGATGACAACAAAGAGGCCGCGGCGCGTTGGAGGGTTCACATCTGCTCTGGTTTTGATGATGAGAAATGATGAGGTGATAAATCATCTCTGGCTGATTGTGTCTGTTAGAGGCCAGACTTCATGTTATTTACAGTAGATTTAAGGATGTGACTGACGATAATCTGACGACACAGCAGCAAAGATCTGATGAGTCTGTGACTCTAATGTTTATTATCTTCATCATCATGTCAGCGTCTCAGAGGAAAAGGAACAATAAACTGGAGTGGAGATGTAATGAGCTGATTTTCAGATTCAGATCTGTTTCCAGGTCAGCTGCTAACAACATCAACAAGTGGAAGAAGCTGCAGTAACTCTGCCACACCGCCGTGAGGCTGGAATCATATCATCATGTGTTATCAACGGCCACCATCTTTGTTTGGAAAGGAAGCTGATCTACTGGTTTTCAGTCCCGTTTTAGTTCCTCTTTAACTGACTTTATGTTGAACGGTCGTGATGTGAGGACAGGAAGCAGCTCAGAATCAGTCTGATAATCTGGATTATAATCTTCACTGTGTCTCTGTCTGTGGGCGGTGATGTATCACATGTCTGAATTAGCATGTGTCAGCGTGTGTGGGTGTGTGTGTTGGCTTCATCATGGCATGAACATGTTTAATCACGCATGTTTATGTGTTTCAGGCTCGTTCTCTTCGCGCCATAAACAGGAAGTCAGAGCAGCGTCGCTCGCAGCCGGAATCCATCCAACCAGAAACACAGAAACACACGGCACGTCACGTGCCGACAACATGGGATGCTGGGTAATTGATCTGTAATGAATACATGATGAGAACAGCGTTAGACGGGTGAGAAACATGCTGCAGGTGAATATTTCTCCAGGATTTAGACGTCGCCTCAGGTGTTTCATATCCAGATCAAATCCAAAAGGAATTCATGGTTCACTTTTGTTTATACTCATTCATGAACCTGTTTCTACCTGGTATGACCCCGGGCTGGATCTGGATAAGACTATATACAGGTGTGAACATGTGTCTTGGGGTAGTTCAAAGTGCCTGGGAGAATAGAGTGTTTCCAGTAAATAGACAGGCCTGGTGGGTAGTTTGAAGGCACTGGAGAATAGAGTGTTTCCAGTACGTGGACAGAGCCGGGGCGGTTTCTGCCTCCTCAGAAAGGGACATTTCCAACCTCTGCTGATGAATTATTGATTGTTATTCTGTCTGACTGCGTTTCACTGGGAGTCTCGGAGCTCCTGAGCTGAGAGAAGAAGCTCCGAGTGTGAAGAAGAAAAGCGTGAAACAGGATTGATGTTCTGTCGGTGGAGAGCGAAGCCTGAGGAAAGAACCAGCAGGTAGTACAACCTGTCAGGGGATCAGGTGTGTGAAACAGTGCTGGGGGGGCAGAGACAGACCGCTGTGACAGTTTGACACGAGCGATAACCTGCTGACACCGAACACATGTAACGTTTCATCGCTGAGCAGATCCTGCTCTAGCTTCAGGACTCGTCTTCTCTTCCAGAACAGTCGCTCTAGTTTTTTTCCATCGCTGATCAGATTTTGTTAGTTACGTGCATCATTTCTATCAGTAACAATAAAATAAATTCTGACAGAACGAAACTAATGAAGAACAGAAGAGATGTGAGCTCAGAGCACTTGGACACAATGGACAAGATGCAGATACTTGGAACAAACACACCAACAGGAAAATGAAACCAGCACAGAGTAAATATCTGCTTGTTACCTGCCAGGAGAGCAGGACGAAGCTCAGGGAGGACAAGAGGAGCGAAAAGAAGAAAAGAACAGATGAGGAGTGAAAGAAATGACTTTAAAGTTAACGAACTGAAGAAGAAATGACATGTAAAATCAATGTGTGTGTGTGTGTATACTATAAATCAAGACCTCTGAAGCCTCTGTAACGATCCCTGATATCTGTTCAAGACCGCCTGAAGAACCTCCCCAACCTCTGCTGGGCTCTGGGGAACCACCTCAAGGAATTATGGAACGTCTTCAAGAACCTCTATAAGCTGCCCAAGGACCCCGGAAACCTTTGAAGGGTTCCATGGCTGAGGAGCTTTGAAACATCCTGAAATACATTTTTTAAGTCTCCTCAAGGACCTTTGTAACCTTTAAATGTCCTCTGCAACATCCTCAAGGACCCCTGGAACCATCTCAATGATCCCTGCAGCCCCTCAAGGACATGTACAACTTCCTCAAGGACCTCTAAAAACCCCACAAAGACCCCCTCAAGGACCCCTGGAATATCTTCCTTTATAAGCGTTTTGAACTTTTTTTAAGGACCTGTAAAAGATATTTTAAGGGACTTTCCAAGCCCCTCAAGGACCCATCATGTGGGTCTGATGGAGCAGAGTTCCCCTGGTGCGTCAGGCGACTGTTTCTCTGCAGCCTTGAGCAGATAAAGCAGATAAAAGCAGCTGTCCTGGGATCAGATCTGCTGTGAGAACAGACTGCAGCGTCTCCAGGCAGAAACTGATCTGCAGCTTTCTAATGGCCCTCCATCTTCTTCTTAATGTCCCGCACTCTTTAACTGCCTCTGCTTCCTAATTTGGGCACAGGAAGTGGAGGCTGATTGTATTGCGGGGTAATCACCACAGCAAGTCTGAGGGATGCTGCTGTCGCCGTGGAAACCCACCCTGTTTGACTTAATTTGGTGGAGTTTGTTCATCAGAGTGAGACCTCCCCGCAGTCAGAGGAACAACACTGCTGTGACAGGAAAGACCACATTCAGCCCTTCGATGCAGGCTGGTACAGTCTGTCTCTTTAACCTCGTGGTAGAAAGCTCAGGAAGAGCCGCGGTCAGCTGACTTCATATATCATATATTATTATACGTGGTGTCAGAGGAAACGGACTCTGTAGTTCCTGCTGCGTCTTGTTGGAATCTGATCTCTGGCTCTACTTAGGTTCAGCTCAGGGTTGACTCTTCAATACTGAACCATAAAGACCTCCATCTTTTCTGAACCAGGACCAGAACCAGGAGCTGACAGGATCTAAAAACACAACCTCCTCCTTTATTAATAACCGGGTCTTTATGTGAAGCTTCCTTTATACAGATCTGGTCCAGTTTTCCAACCTAAATTCTTGTTCCTGCATTATGCTGTTAATTCAAACTCAACACTTCCTGTAACCGTTTCAAATTAAAAGCCTTTGGTGTTTCAGCGTTTTCAGAATCCCTTCATTTTCTAACAAGGCTTGACATTCATTTCCTCCAAAACACGGCTGATGTAAACTTCTAGGGCCAGTTTAGGGCTCATTTATTCTCTGGTGTTCCTGGTACAGTGGAGGTCTGCCGCAGTTTATATCTACGTGTTTGTCTGCAGTAGAAAAAGAATCAGTGTCTTTTTTAATAAGTTAACTTTTCCACTTCAGCCAAGACAAAATTAGTTCATGATGTGTTCAGCTTTTAAGAATAACTTCTGTTTTTTTTTTTTTTTTTTTTATGTACAAACTAAAGTTGATCTCATTATTTCCCAGCAGGACTCAGTCTGGATGAGTTTGATGTCAGAAGTTTTTATCGATTGAGTTTAACATGAAAAAGATGAAACACACGTCAACAACTGAGCCGCTGTGATCGATCGGTGGGGTGAAGAAGAAGAAGAAGAAGAAGAAGAAGAAGAAGAAGAAGAAGGAGTGTGTTGTGTTCTCAGTTTCTACCTCCTGACTTTATTTCTTTATGGCTCTGCAGTATCATTTATTCACGTTCTCTTTGTTCCAGTTTTCACTCCTTCAGCTAAAAACTGTGTGGATGAGACGACAGAACGTCCCAACAGGACGTCTGTCTGAGGGAAACTCTGCCGCTCCTTCACCAAACACATGAAGAAGAAGCTCTTTCAAAATATAGAAAAGAATCACCTTAAAAAACTACAGAGAACTACAATTCTGACTCATCAGAACAACACACTAATGAGAAAAACACTATATATATATATATATATATATATATATATATATATATACACTTGGATACTTCGAACAGTACTGACAATGTACAAATACTCCACTACAATCCTGCACTCAAAGGTTTACTCAAGTAAAAGTAGAGAAGAATTATCAGCAGAAAATAGTTATTAGTGGATGTGCAGAATGTTATTTAATAATATAAATTAGATTTATGGATAATTCGGATTAAATAACATCTTCATGAAACACGTGGTACAGAAATAAAACCTCCTGAGAACAACTGTTAGATTATCATTATTATAATGACAATAAAATAATCTCTGATTTGCACAATTTGATTTATTCAGTTTGATCAGATTTAATAAACAAGGTGAGAATCTGCAGAGTAACTAAAGCTGCAGCAGGAAGTGGAAATACTTCAGGACAGTTCCTGACTAAACGAACGTAGTTACACTCTCGATCATAACTGATTAATAATCAATAACGGTGGTGCAGGAGAAACATACCCGTCAGGGTTACTGTGATTAAAAGATCAAATATTCAGTGAAAATACTTTGCATCCTCGTCTACAGATAGAAACCGATTGGTCTTATTGATCAGATGGAAGTGCTGATGTAGGAAGTGAACGTGTTGCTAACCGGTTTGTGATCATGTGACCCAGTTTTCATTAATCTGGCAGACAAACAGACCGATCACTCCTCAATGGCTAATCAATACTGACGTGATCCGATCAGTGTGACTCACTTCATTATGGATCCATTAATCCACCTTCAGTCTCTAGAGGCTGAATCCATTTCCACCGTGGGGCCATTCATAAGGTTAGTATGAGACGTCCTGATAGGCTCATTAACTGTGATGGAAGCAGGTCACATGACCACGAGACAGGAAGTGCAGTGAGGAAATACAAGAAACTGACTGAAGGGAAACTACAAATAATCTGTTACGACCAAAAGTCCTGCAGCCAAACTACAGTTACTACAGTAAAACTAGTGCAGCGTTTCCTCCTCCTCCTCCTCCTCCTCCTCCTCGACAATTTGTTTTCACACTAATGAGGGTCAAAGGTCAGAACCTCCCGGACCTCAGAGACCAACAGGGACCCACAGGGTTCTCCTCCTCATCCTCCTCTTTCTCCTTCTCCTCCTCCTGTTCTGGTCTATAGGTTTTAAAAGTCGACTCTTCAGAAACGTGCCGACGTTCGAGACTCCGATAACAATTAACAAACGGAGAAAAACATAAAAGCCGTTTCTTCTTCTTCTCGGTGTGGCGTCTAAAGCTGCACATTTTAATGTCGACCTGCAGCAGCAGCAGGAGGAGGAGGAGCAGGAGGAGCAAGAGCAGGAGGAGCAGGAGAAGCAGGAGGAGCAGGAGCAAGAGGAGCAAGAGCAGGAGGAGCAGGAGAAGCAGGAGGAGCAGCAGCAGGAGGAGCAGGAGCAAGAGGAGCAGGAGCAAGAGGAGCAGGAGCAGGAGGAGCAGGAGCAAGAGGAGCAGGAGCAAGAGGAGCAAGAGCAGGAGGAGCAGGAGAAGCAGGAGGAGCAGCAGCAGGAGGAGCAGGAGCAAGAGGAGCAGGAGCAAGAGGAGCAGGAGCAGGAGGAGCAGGAGCAAGAGGAGCAGGAGCAAGAGGAACAAGAGCAGGAGGAGCAGGAGAAGCAGGAAGAGCAGGAGCAGGAGGAGCAGGAGCAAGAGGAGCAGGAGCAAGAAGAGCAGGAGCAAGAGGAGCAGGAGCAAGAGGAGCAGGAACAGCAGCAGGAGGAGAGGGAGGAGCAGGGGTTATAAAATGAGGACAGAACTCGGAGTTATTAGTTATTAAGGAAACTTCATGTACTGCTGAGGTTCGTTTGATTTCTGCTCTTTGAAGCTCAGCGACACCAAAACACTAAAATACAAACTGCGGAAGAAGAAATCTTCCACTTTAACAATGCGACTGTTTTTAATGAAATGATTTTATAAGATTCGTTTGAGGATGATCATTTCTTAACCATAAATCAACGACTTCACAATATTTATTTTTCATTTTTTTAGAGGATTTAAAACCGAATGTTTGAATCTGCACATTAAAGAAAAAGATTAGAAAATGTTCATTTTCCCTCTTTGATATTTTTTCTTCTTTTATTTCTTTCTTGTTTAAATTTCCTCAACACCCCATCCTCCCCCGTGCTCCTCCTCCTCCTCCTCCTCCCCCGTAATCTTCTTCCTCCTCCTGCTACTCCCCTCTTTCTCCCCCTCCTCCTGTTCCTCCCCCTCCTTCTCTCTTCCTCCCCTCTCTTACATCCCCCTCCTCCACCCCCCCATCAGCTGAGTGTGAAAACATAATGAGCTCCTGCAGTTGATGAATGAAACATCCAGATGTGATCACCATGGAAACCACAACTAAATATAGAGCTCAGTCATGTTTTACACATGTTGAAGAAATCAACCTTTGATCTGCTGCTCTCATGTATAAATACATAGAAATATATATAAATACATACATATTTAAGTGGAAACCTCCAGCTTCAATGAAAGAAAGAGACGTACAAACATGCGACCACCAGAGTTCAGCATCATTTATCTCAATTCAAAGTGTTTCCGTCCGGAGGAGGCAGGATTACAAATGTCCTCTGTACCGAGTCCTGCAGTCAAATCCACTAATATCAGAGCAGCGTCATGGTCCAATACCATCCTGAAAATAAGATCCATCTCAGTTCTTCATCCAAACTCCAAATATTTAAACACAATAGAAACTCAGAATAAATATTATTCTGAAAACTAATCTACAACTTTACGTCACAATGACTCAAATAACAGTGAACCTCCAGCAGCGGCAGCAGGAAACCAGTGAACAGTGTCATGTATTTGGGATGTGAACCTGAATATGAGCACATATATCTTCAAAGTTGTTGGGATCAAATGTTTAGCTGGAAAGGAACCCGATTACAGAGGTCCCCGCTTCACCTTGAGTCTCTGCCATCGAAGCTAATAAAGGTCATTTTAACTTCGTCCATGTACAGGAAGCTGCATTATTCAGATGTTGCTTTCTCCTAAAATAATTAAATAAAACTGCTGGAGTTTTAAAGGGATTTCAACGAGTCAAAGGAAACACAAATTGCTTCAGTCTGCGTCTGTACAGTGGAATCATTTTCTTTCAAACTACAACTGATCACATCAGAGAGCTTTTTCTCATTCATTTGATGTTAGAGTTATTTCATGAAAAGAGCTGGAACATCATGTTTCAGGTTTCTGGTTTTATGTTGGACTGCTGGAGGATCCCAGTGGAAATCAGCTTCACGGTGTTTCTGTGACTTCATCTCCGCTGGTTAACATCTGCAGTTCTTGTGTATCATCAAAAACATAAATACAATCAATGAATGAAGTCATCATGAGTTGTACAGACGTGTGTGTGTGTGTTTGATGAATGTCGTCTCTGTCAGGTCGGCGCCCCCAACACTTCGCAGGTCACCTTGGCGATGGTCTCCAAGCAGCACCATCTGGTCACCATGGTGATACAGCAGAGCAAGGTGTTTACAGTTAACACTCTGCTGCTCTGTACACACACACACACACACACACACACACACACACACACACACACACACTACCACAGGTGACCCCTGGTGTTACACATCTTGTGTTGTTGGTACAAAATGGTCCTGCTGACTCCACGACCTCGGTGAAGACGTGAAACTTGTCATCAGACCTTCGGATGTTAAAATAATCTTCCACCAGCTCGTCTCCAGGCTGACAGACCACATCGCCATGGAAACAAGTCTTACTGTAGTTCACGCGGGACAACGCCGCGGTCGTCAGAAAATGTGTTCAACAGACACAAGTCGTCTCCAGATACTTTAACACCTCCACTGACTGAATGACAGTGTGTCATTAACCGACAACAAGAGTCGACAGGTCGGGAATAATTCAGCTAGCTAAGAAATCGGGAAATAAGTCAGCAACAAGTCGACATCCACTAAAGGTCCTCCAGAGCAGCTGCAGAGACTTTCTGTCCGTCAGCATCATTTCATGAAAGTGTAAAAATCTGTTTGTGAAATGTTCCAAATCCAACAGATAGAAAAAGTAAGTTATCATTTTAACACTTGCCAGAACGACTCCGGATCCACACAAGACTTCATACTGACACCATGTATCACCGGCTAAACCAAGACTCACCAGGACTCACTGAGACCCTGTAGAGACTCACTGAGACCTGATGGTGTTTTAAGGGTTCTTATTCAGTCTGCAGGTATTGAACAGGTTTGGGCCAAATTAAATGATATGGAATAATAATATAATGATAATGGAATATCTGAAAGCATTTTCAGTGAATCATCTTGAAGGTTTCAGGTGTTTTTGAATCTTTAAATGGACCAAATAGCATGAAAGTGTCCCTGATGTTTTTTTTACCTTATTAAAAAAGGAAACATTAACAAGTGTCTTTCATACATTCATATAATCATAAATATTAATGATGAAATTATTTATTAAATAATGACCTGATGTGACTACAGCCGTGCTGTACAGGGATTCAAACCAGCGGCCTGTTAGTTGCCGTATAAACAAATAGTGGATGCAGCACATTTAACAGAGCAGTACACTACAGGAGAGGGATCGATATAAAACCCACAACAATGAAAAACAAACAGCGGCACAGAGCGCATCGTTCATCATGATCCCACAGCAGAACCCCATTAATATACATTAAACACAGTGAGACGAGGGAACACTGGCTGTGCTTCTGTTTGTATTTCCATAAGAAGAAGAAAGAGATCGGCTTCATATCTCCGATCTTCAGGGAGAAGTTAACAGATTTCATCAGATCATCACTGACTACAGTCAAAGATTGTTTCTTCTGATTCACACCAAACTGCAGGTGGTTCTGTGGTTAATTCTTCTCTGAACTCTTCTTCTACACAAAGTGTGTTTTTTTAGCTTGTAATTTTAATTATATTCTTTGTTTTGTTGTGTATGTTCATATTAAAACCTCTTTATTTACTCTTTATGAATCTAACAAGACCCTTAGAGCCACCGAAATGATCACAAGAACATCCTAAAGAAGAGTCCTTAATGATGGCTGGAGCCTCCTTTAGGTCCACTAGAACCTACCCAAAGATCACCAAAACCTCGCAAAGGAACGCTGCATCCACAAGCACTACAGGTCCCTTTGGACCTCCTCAAGGACCCAAACAACCACCAAAAATACACTTAGAAATCCTCCTCAATGACCACTGGAACCAATAATAATTACCAATAATAAGTGACCAATAGAACCTCCTACATGTCAACAAGAACCACTTAAAGACCACTAGAACCCTGATAGGACCCTTCAGAACCACCTGATGTTCTTATGGAACAGAGTTAATGAGTCACTTCTTCTTCTGTTGTTTCCAGATGAACTGATTATAAAACGTGAAATGTGTGTGTGTTCCCCACAGGAAACAAACAGCTCGGCAGGTGTTTACAGGCAACAGCTGCAGTCAGGTGTGTGTCTGTGTGTATCAGTGTATGTGTCAGTGTGTCAGTGTGTGTGTATCAATGTGTGTATCAGTGTGTGTGAGAGTGTGTGTGTGTGTGTACGTGTGTGTGTGTCACTCTATCTTGGTGTTACGTAGAAACAAGGTGAGTTTCTCCTCTCAGCTCCACACCTGCTGCTGTAATTATCCTCAGGGACAAATGGATTATATAACACACACACACACACACACACACACACACACACACACACCTGTCAGGATGATATAATGACCTGTTAACACTGACGGATGACGAGGTCAAAGGTTTCAGGTTTAAATGAATGAGGAGGGAAACTGAAACACAACAGAAAGTTTGATCAAATAAAAAAGAGACGATATAAAACACATCAGTCCCAGCTGAAACTGATCAATGCTGCAGATAATCAATAACTTTAAACAATCAAACTGTCGGCTGATGATTGACTTCTGGAAATGATTTCCAGAAGGAAGTTTTTTCAGGGTTTTAAACATAAGAATAGTCCCGGTCTGGCTGACCCAGACTAGATCAGACCAGGTCCAGCTGACCCCAGCTTCTGTAGTAAGTGGACCTTTAAGTTGAGATGACCAGTGTTTGTGTTATTAGTGTAGAGACTGTAAAACCAATCAGTTAAGTTATTATAAAATACATTCTGTGATCGGCTGGTTACTAAGTAGATTCATTATTCATTAGTATATAAGTTTACAGTATATTTACCGTATATATACTGTATATATAAAATATATTAATAGTATACTTACTGTATGCAACCTGCTCATCCTTCTGTCTGCTGCTTTTGTTCTGTTTCTAGTTGGTAATTTTCTTTATTTTGCAGTCAGATTGAAATCTCAATAAGAAACAAGATATTTCTCATTTCCACCGAGAGCAGCAACAGATGATGTGAGCAGGTCGAGTAGTTATGAATCTGTTTCCAGTCTGCAGAGACGACTGTGTTTACCAGCCGGCCAGCAGCGGATGTACTCATCATCTGTGTGTGTGTGTGTGTGTGTGTGTGTGTGTGTGTGTGTGTGTGTGATGTTTATCTGAATGAGGCTAAAAATACAAAAGCAGCTGCTGCTGAAGCTTTTTATTTTCTTTTCACTGACTGCAAACCTGCAGGAGAGCAGACGCACAAAACATAGAACAAAAGCTTTTATACACTGTATTATACAGTATTAGTGTATTATACAGTATTATACTGTGAAATACTGTAATATACTGTAATACACTGTATTATACTGTGATATACAGTATATTACAGTATTAGCCTGTATTATACTGTAATATACTGTATTATACTGTGATATACTGTATTATACTGATCTACTATCTACTAATTTACTGCAGTATTATACTGAGACATGGTGGTACAGAATGTGAAGGTCCTGCTCCTGTTGTGAACTCATGTAGCTGTAGGGGTCTGGAATCCTCTCAAGGACTCCTGGAAACCCTTCAGAGACACAGAGAGACCACTCCAGCAGACTGGAAACTCTTTCAAGCACCTCAAGGACTCCATCATGAGGTCCTTGAAGGAACCCTGAACAACCGTTCACGTCTCACCATAAACAGGATGCATCGACACAGCCATTTTTATCTGGGTTCATATCTGGATGTCTTGACCTCCGACCTCTGACCTCTGACCTCCTACTCTTCTTCTCTTACTTCAGACCCAGTCACAGATGAAAACTAATTCAAGCCTTGAAACATCTGAAAGTTGCTCTCTCAAACTGGTCCATGATTTACAATCAGGGTGGACAAAACCTCATCTCTTCTCTCTCATCTCTCATTAATGACAAAAACTACTTTGTAAGGTGCAGATTCAAAACATCTTTCAGTCTCTTTTCAGTTTTCTTTTCACTGAATGTGGAAGAAAAGAGGGTCAGTCAATTATCTGCTCACACTCCTGGAAACCCTTGAAACGTGACCAGAAGCTCACAAGAATTGCCCTCAAGGACCTCAAGAACTCCATCATCAACTCCTAGAAGTCCTTCAAAGGCCCTGGAAAACCCTTTGAGTCCACTCCAGGACCCTGAGGTTTCCTCCTGCATCACATTCATCAGTTTACTGGTTTTTAAAGGACTCTTTAGTCCAGCTGTTGTCAGCGGAGAATCATTTAACCTGTTCAGGTACAAACCTGCAGTCATAGTGTTCAGCAGAGAAACAAAAACACAAAACTGTCTAATTACTACAATTACCTCAAGTTTCTAATGTCATAAATACTGCTGTACTTAATTTCTGTACTGAAGTACAATCTGGAGGTCCTTGTCCTCCTCCTACTCCACCACATCTCAGAGGAAATATTGTACTTTTTACTTCACTACGTTTATCTGACAGCTACAGTTGCTTTACAGATTCAGATGATTAAAACTAAATCTGATCAATAATCAATGATGATGTATTATTACAGATGAAACTAGCAGAAGGATATAAAGGCATTAAATTGAGCTCCACCTTCACCAGCTGAAATTAAGTGATCAACACATTCAGGATCAATAGTGTCAGATATATTATTCTTTTACTTTTGTACTTAAAGTTTATTTTGATGCTGAAACTTTAAATCTTTGTTTTAAATGTGCTGAAACTTTATGTGCAGAAGTTATGTTTATAAAATGTGTTTAAATTAAAGCACAAACATCACACAGAATCAGTAATCTGCTCTCCAAAGGGTGAATCCTGATTCGATTGGACTCGTGTTTAGGACCAGAATCAGGATAAGTATGCGTGGACACTGACCTGAAGGGGTGCCAGAACACAGAAGCTAATGTGGATCTAAAACTTCCTCCAGACAAATAAAAGATAAAAGAAGCAGAGTGACAGTGAGTCCTGCTCCTGTAATAATGTGAAACTGGGTCTTTATTTCCTCTGAAGAAGACGAAAATGTTTTGTGTGACGGATGAAAGAGCAATAGAAAAAGCAGCAGCAGAAACACAGAGCGGCTGTCGGAGGGACGTTTAATATCATCTTTTATCCAACTTAACAAGCTTAGGGCCAATCGGCTGGCCAGGTCCCTACCGTCACCATGGCAACCAATTTACCTTTCGCCTGAATGTCTGTGTGTCTGTGCGGCTGGTTGTCCTGCTGCTGATGTTCAGACACAGGCGCAGTCTGAACCAACACGTTATTATGAAGCTGATAAAAGAAGAAGAGTTCTGATCAGTGATCGATGTCTGTACGTCCAGGAGCTGCTGTCTGCTGGTTCAGACCTTTTCTGTAAAGTGACGAGACCGACATGAGAAACATTAATGTAACAAAGTACAAAGGGGCTTCAGATTTAGAGGTGGTTTCATAAAACCCACGACTGTATCTTCTGCATAGATTTAATGTTTGGATTCATGTTGAGGAAATGAACAGTTAAGTGATTTTGGGACAAAGAAAAGTGATAAAAGATGTGAAAATGTTAAATGATTTAATGACTTTCAGGGAGTGAACTGAGCTGCAGGAACTCTGATCTCCACCCAGAGAAGAAGACGACGGTTGGAGCTGCTTCGTGTCTCGTTAGTTTCCTGTAGAGTTATTATGGTGCTGTAGATTTATAGCATTGTTAGCATATTAGCAGTTAATGTGTTTCCTGTTTGTCTGAGCTGCAGTTATGATGGTGTTAATGGATTTACACTTGTGTTGTGTGTCAGGGGAGTTTCTGTTCTAATGAGAAAAACATCATAAAGAAGTGAAAACATGCTGATTGTGTTCTCTGAGAACATCAATCAAACACTGTAATTTCCCTTCAAACTGCTCTTATTCAGTTTTATTCAGTTTTATTGTGTTCTGGGTCCTCTGGGAGACACTGAGGCTGTTTTTAATCTCAGGAAACAAACAGAACGAGTCGCTGCAGCAGCTTTTACTGGAAAACTCAAACTAACATGAGTGGATGGAAACAGCAAGGTGTGAAATGACCCTTTAAGCCTCTCGGGAGTCAAATGTGTAAACGATGTGTCTCTTCACGCTGACCTCAGGCCAGTGTACACACAGTTTTTTACAGATTCTGTCTGCAGGTGAGATCAAACTTTATAGTCAAACACTTGAATTCTTTCAGTTTACGATCGTGTGATAAGTTCTTCCTCCCTCCTGACCTGCAGTGACCCCTGTCACCTGACTGCCCCGCCCACCTGCTCACCTGTTCCTGTCAGGTGTGTAAACTATCCAACACATGTCCAGAGTGACAGGAGGTCATGTGATCATGTTGCGACATCTGTTTCTACACGTGAGAAACTGTCAACAAGAAGCAACAACAGCAGCTTTAGATCAGATGTCTGAATAGGTGAGTCCACAGGTGAGTGGGGGGGGGGGCTTTGTTTCTTCTTACAACCTTTATCACTCATATCTGTGATGTGATCTCCTCTCGCCTCCTTTTGTCGACACTCGTTCAAACTCTCAGACTGTCCTCTCAGCGTTTTCTGCTCCTGCTGGAACTTTTCCATCAGTCAGTTTATATCCGACAGCAGCTTATTTATGTCCTCTCGGAACGTCAGAGAGGACGTCGTGTTTCTGCCAATTAAAACTCATGTTTGCTGTGTGCTTTGGAACATTATGTCCTCCTTTAGTCTTCAGGCTGAGGGACAGATAACGGATCACAGTGACAGTTTTAACACTCTGTTTTGGATCCAGTGTTTCCTTTGTGTGTTTAAATTGAGAAATGTTCTTGTGCCAACATGATTTTTGTTCTGATACCAAACAGATCCAAACAGTTGTTTAAACACAAGAACTTTATTGACATCAAATTCTCTGAGACTGAAGAAATGAGGATTAATAAGATGTAATGTTAGTTGTGTTTTCTTTGCCTTTTCAGCATACATGGAAATCAATATCGTAATGAACAAAGACAAACGCATTCTAATGCAGGTGTGAACTGTACACTTGTGATCGGATCAGCCGGGATGCATGTTAATGCAGGTCTGAACAGGGCCAGAGTGTTGCAGCAGCCTGTTGAAGCATTGTGTTGCAGTGTGTTGTAGTGTGTTGCAGTGTATTGCAGTGTGTTGAAGCAGTGTGTTGCAGTGCAGTGTGTTGCAGTGTTGTGCAGTGAGTTGCCTCCTCCACATTTCTAGGTGTCCCTCGGGGGCAAGGCCACAGGTCACATGTCCTGTAGGTACAGGCAGGTGATCTGTGGAGCCACCGGATCCTCCCGTAGACAACTGACCAGAGATCAGGTCACAGAGTGAACGTGATCAGAGGAGGAAACCTGATCCAGGTCCAGGTCTGACTGTCAGACAAAGATCGTAGCAGACAGCTGATTGCAGCAGGTGAGGCCCCCGGGGGCCCCAGTCCCTCGAAAGGTGGGATGACATGTAACAGCAGATCAAATGAAATTGAAACTATGTGTTCAACTCTCCCCCCAGACTCACAACATATCCAATAATTTATTTCAACTCATCCTTGAGTTTTTAAAGGAGCTGATTTGTTCTCGGAGGAGCTGAGAGTGTTTAATAAGCTAAATTACCTATTCTGTCTGAAACGGTTTCTATTCAGTCTGAACTGATCTGTGATCAGTTTAAAATCCTGCAGAGGGACTGATTGATGAGTCAGCTGATGGAGACTGGGAACACACTGCTCTGACTGGTTTTATGGTCCTGATGAACTCTGCCAACTCACACACAGATAAACAATATGTCACATAACGAAATCAGCGTCACAGCTCATAACACCGACTGTGTTCTCTATGAAGGGTCGCTCTATTTCATGTCACTGCAGTTTTGGAAGTCATTTAGAAAGATTCTCCTTATTGGGAGGAAATCACCAACAACTTTGATTATCAGGAAATCATGGTTGTCAAGTTGTTTTTTTTGTTCATGTATCATCTCATCATTAGAAAGTGTCACATTATGACTCGATCTTGATGATGATGACGATCTCTCGGTGATATTTACGTTGTTCTGCTGACGCCAGCTGATTTGAGATCCCAGAATGCCGAGAGAGGAATGAAGAAGAAACATTGAGACTCTCTGGGGTGTTTTTATCTTTCATCTCCTCTCAGTGAAGCTGCTTCTTTAAATAAAAGGAGGTCTTCTTCCTGCAGCTGACTGACTGTGTGTGTTTTAAAGTGTGTAAATGTGTGTAAGTGTGAGCTGCAGCTGTGCAGCAGTGTATTTATCTGTCTGTCATTGATATTCACAGCCAGCGCCGGATCAATGGGCCTCGACACTCCGACTATTATTTCATTTCTGGTGTCTAAAAGACGAAGCCGCAACTTGGCTAAATTGTTTTCCAGTCGGTTTTGGCTGACTCGTCGCAAAGGAGAGGAGAGGAGAGGAGGGACGAGAGGGGAGAGGAGAGGGGGGAGGAGAGGAGAGGGGAAGGATTGAGTCAAAGAAGAGAGGATGAAGAGGAAGACAGATGGATCACAACACCACAGAGTCTCCGATACGTCAGGTCTTCATGAAGCTGAACACTGTGACACATCCACTCATGTAAAAATGAATGAATGAAATGGACTGATAAGCGTTGAGTGGTTCACTGATTTGGTGATTTAAAGGTGAAAGGTTAAAACTACAGGACTGCAGGATATAAACAACAGTGATAAATAATATCTTAAGAGTTTTTTGGAAACATATTCCTCAATAAATCAGGTTTCATAAATGAAACTTGTTTCATTAACCTGATTGGATCAGAGGGGACGTGTTCAGTATGTGGATTTGACCCACAACCTAACTAATTCAGCCCTGCGACTGTTTTCACATAACTACCATTCATCTTGACTGTCAGTCTCTGAGTTTTGGAAAAAGCCTCATCATTCTCCAAATATGCAAATCCTCTTACATCACCTTCATCAGCCACCTCTTCTTATCTCCTCTAATTATCTGAGAAATCGCCTCAACTCTGGCACTGAGTCGCTCTGAGTGTCATTAAAACGGTCATTTCCAAATTAAACACGAGCAGCGTTTTGGGATGAGTCAAACTCTCTTCTGACAACACAAACCATCTTTTCTGCTCGGCTGCTCCTCTAAGGTGGCTTCATTACAGAGCCCATTAAAAATAATCACTTAGACGCTTAGAGAAAGTCTCTGTGTGTTCTGAGCAGCTAATGCATTAATTTAATTAGCAGCCTTAACAGCGTATCATTCCACAGAGAAAGAAGAAGAAAAGACAGTCAGGAAAGGAACTGTAACACTAAAAACAGCCATGAAGAGAATGTGAAAAATCAATACCAGCAGCAGCAGATCTCAGTTTCAAATCCACATCAGGGTCTGTTATCTGTGATCGATTTACTGCCCTGCAAGGCTTTGAAATCACCTGCTTGAACTGCAGCTCTCTGCATAATAAAGGCCTGAAAGCCACAAAGGAAATCGCCCTTATTTACAACTTCTTGTTGACTTGAAGTGGGAAGCAAAATAAAAGCCCCTCAAGGTGATTTACACTGAAGAGCTGCTGCTGCCTGCTGGTCTGGCCTGAACTAACCCTGACTTCCTGCTGCCTGCTGGAGCTGATGACACTATTTTTTCTTATCCATAGTCATAAAAGGAAAGGTGTGCATCCTGCTTGTAACACCGTAATAAAATCCTCTCTCCTGATTGGCTGCTGACAGCTCTGTCAGCTGGACGGCAGTGGAAGAGGTCATACCAGCGTCTGGTTCAAAAGCAATCTTCAAGAACATTCAGCACTGGAGCTGAGAGCATCACAGTTACTCTGCCATGCTGTTTTCCTGCATTATTCTGTGTACAATTACACAGATAGAAATGCCTATAACTGGTCTGACTACATGATGTTCAAATCAAAGTTGATTTGAATCATTGAGGTTCAGGGAGGCAGTCCTAGTCTGAACAGATGTATCTGAACTTGGAGGTAAATCTTCCTGTTTACACCAGCCTGATTTAGTTTTATTTTTAAATTACTGTTGACTTACTGGATCAAAATAACCCCTTGTTTGTTGGTTTTCTGTTTATATTCTATTTATTTGCTTTACCAAATATATTTTGTATGAAAGGAATTGCTGCCTGGATTACATTCACTGGGAACATTTTACAACTCAGAAGTGTGACATTTCGAAACACATCCTTAGGCAGAGGTGTAGTAGTGTGTATAATCCTGATGTGATTTACTCCTTCTGGCCAGGTGGATTTAACATATGCAATGCTGTTGACTCTTTGACCTGAGCCTTGATAATCACTTTGTACTGAGAACAAAATCCACCAACTCTGATCATGTGTTCATTAAAGTGAAGTGATACTAAACATAGCTATTGATACATATCAGTATCTATCTTGCAGTGAAAGACTGCAGCCAATCAGGTTACAACCATTGGTGTAATCTGTGGTGTTTAATGCACAAAGAGACTTAAGTTCCCTGACTTTAGTCAAGGCAAGTGTCTTGAGCAAATATCCCCGAAAAACTACACCGAGCCGGAGAGAAGAGCAGTCAAGAAATACACTAGTAGCTAATCATACAAACAACTGAAAATATGTTTGCATGATTATATGTGTCATAACCAATGACGGTCAAGTGTTTGTGGGAGAAGCATCCCCAGAAGAAGACCATGAGACAAATGTGAAGATAGTTAGTTTCCTGTGGAGCCTTACGAGTCTCTTGATCAGTGGCTTTCAAACTGCAACTGTTATCTCAACAAGGTTTAGTGTGTGAAAAGGCTTATTGTTCAGTTTGAAGTTCAGTACACAGCTATGGGTGGAGCTGGGTTGGAGGCAGAATAGAAGAAATCAAAGCCACATTATATCCACCGACCAAGACATCACTAGACCAGTTTTAGATAAACACTGTGCCTTTGGTTGAATATTAAAAAAAGTCAACAGGTTCTGTCTTGCGATTCAAATCAATGTTCAAACACAACTGAACCGGCAGGCAGCAGAAGTCCAGAAAACCATGATGATTCACCACCATCTTTCCTGAACCTTAACTTGAACCCAATGCTCTGTTGGGTTTCCTAAACAGAAGCACAAAAACATAATTTGTGAGAAAAAAAAATGAAATAGGTTAACAGTAAACAGTTATTTTCTTGATTAACTTACTTCCTGTCTGCTAAAACCAGTTATGTTCTGTCTCTGACTGACTCATCTGATCTCTTCATTAATTCATTGCCTCTTCAGATATTAAAAAAGGTGTGCAGGGATAAAATAAAAACAAGGAAACGGGAAGAATGGAAAGTAAAAATAAAATCATACTAATGTTTTTATTTTTACATACTGGGGATAATTTTTCAGGTGTCTGTAGAGGGAAGTAATTTCCTGACAAGCAGGAGGTTCAAAGATTGAAACTGTTATTTTTAAGGTTGTATTTTTCATCTCTAAACACCTTGTACACACTGTGAATGTTCCCTCTGCTGCTCCTGGTTTTGTTACAATTAATAAATAACCTTTTTGATGAGGACAGTTAAACTGATCGTCTTTATATTCTCAACAGATTCCTGCTCCCAGAGGGTGAAACTCTCTCTTCATTCTTCATGAACTGTTTCTGTCATGTTTCACGTGATCAGCTGAGGGCAACACGTCATGCTGGTTTTGGTCAGTTCTACATCTGGTTTCTGGTCTGGTCCCTGTCGCTCTGGTGTCTGACAGCAGCAGGAGGTCATGTGACTAAATAATACATGTGTGTTTGTGCTCATCAGACGGATCACCGAGCCGCAACATGAGAACACACACACACACTAACAATGTGTGTTTCACATTACAGATCAACAGTCTGATGATCCTCTGTGTGTTTAAGTGACGGCTGCTGCAGCTGAGTGACGAGCAACAGAACGATTAAAGTAGCAGAGAGTTCAATTATCCCCACTCGCTCCCAATAAACCAACTAATGAATCAATTAGAGGAGGACGAGGAATGAGAGGAGGAGGAGGAGGGAGGAGGAAGGAGGACAATAACATTACCAGAAAGAATAAACATTTCTTGTCTTTTTGGTGCAGATTTCAGCTTCATTGACACTCTACATCAGCAGTGTGTTGAGTCTGGGACGGTCTAATTCCTGACATGGTCCAAACTTTAATGAGGTAAAGTGTGTTTAACTAAACCAACCTGCTGTGTTTGTTTTGGGCCGTTGGCTGTATGATTGGATAAAACAGCTTGTTTTTGTGATGTAATTGTTTGTTAAGCAGCGTGACGTGTCGCCAGCGTATCAGAGTGTTTCTATTGTTTGAATGGTGCAGTCCTCCATGTCTGTGTATGAAGCTGATGATCCCCAGGACACACAGCTGCTCGGCTGAATGAATGTTTAGAGCTCAGCGTGTTGTTGTTCTGCTTATTTTAGGGTTTAATTGAACATTAGTTTCTATAAAAACACCTTCAGCATGTTCCATCAGGTCTGAACTGTTGACCTTGATGACTTTTGTCTCCATGAAGTGATCAGTGTGATCTGATGTTATCTCCTGTGTGATTATGTAACCTGACGGCAGGTGTGTGTATGTGTTTACATTGTGTAACAAAGACTAAACACATGTCACACCTGCAGAAACACAAAGAACATCAGCACACTTCTTTTTGTCCGAACAGCAACAAGAAGAGACTAAAACACTGCAGGAAAACAGCTGTTTTTACTGCGTCTGTCACAATGGAAACCTGCAAGTTCGAACTAACACAAACATTTCGTCTCTTTCTGTTCTTTGAATCCATGAACACAAACTGGACGCTGAGAAACTTTAATGAACATCTGTTTTTGCTGCAAAGAAACTAAACTGATTTCTTGTGTAGTTTTCCTCCACTATTGATCATTAATATAATTGACACAGCTGGAGCTCGTGCCTCTCATGTACAGACTTACTGTAGCTGTTACAGCAGCTCTTTAAAGATCAGAAACTTTTCTTCCAACAGTCGCAGTCTGCAGCTTTCCATCGGCTTGTTTCTGCTGTTGTTCCATCACAGAAACACAAGAACAAACTACTTTGTGTGTCAAGATCACATTTGCTTTTGTTAAAGGTTTCGTTCTATTCTACTCACCGCTCTACGGTCTCATCTCTGACTGATTTCTGATTTAATAGTTTGGAGATTATTGAACAGACCCAAAAATACTTTTTATATTTGGAAAACCTGCAGAGGGGGGACTTTTTCTGCCCTGAGTAGTGTCTGCAGGTATTCCCTTCAGGCTCCATTTCGCCCCAACAACCTTCACCAACAAGATAGGCCGGCTCTCTGCTGCTGGCTCAGCTCTCAGGATAATAAGTCACTCACACATGTTCTCTTCCATCAGCTCAGATCTTCTCTGAGAGGTTTTAACAGTCAGAGATGGCAACCTGGAAGTCAGGAGGACTAAAGTCCGACATTACAAGCTCGAAGAGAAGTGAAGTGAAATCAGGTGATATCTGACTTTTTAAATCCAAACACTTTCAAACATTAAAAATCGGAAAAATTGGAAATAAAACACCTGATTGGATCCGAACAGATGTTAAACCACTAAATGTCTCTCAGCTCAATGAACTAAACTGATGTTAAAGAAGCAGCAGTCTTTAATTTCACATAGTGAACGTTGTATCGACTGGCAGCCGATTGATGAGTCTACCGACTTCTTCACCTCGAATAAACAAAAGAACTACAAAGTGTAAAAGTCTGTTCAGAGACCTTTAAGAGTCTAGCTCTGTTTCAGGACCACGGACAGAGAAAACTGATCAGAAACAGCAAAAACAGGGTGAAAGAAAAGAAATACTGATCCGAAATATTAGAAAAAAGTCAATATTTGAGCTGTAACGAGCTGAAGTGTTGTTGAAGCCAGAGAGGAGGAGGAGGAGGTGAAAAAACATCTTCTGATAAACCTTGGACAAACTCAGATTAGTTTTCAAAGACACTGAGATGAAGTCTGCTGAGTGATATAGAAACTAGATTATGTTTTGTTATGTTATGTATTAATAGTTCAGATGTTGTGGTCGGCAGTTTGTGGGGGGGGGGCTTTCACACCTCCTCTTCTACTTCCCGAGGAGGCTGAAGGTTTTCCTAAACTTCCCACACTGCTCGACAGGAAAGTCGAGGCTGAAAGAAGGCAGGAGAGCGAGTGCTCGTGTCAAGTGTGGATCTTTGTGATGCGATCCTGTCTGCATGTGAAGCTGCTGTTTGGTGTGTATGAGTCCAGCTCAGACCAGAAACACCCGGCAGCAGGTACCATCCAACCATTAGACAGCACCTGAGACCCCACCCAGCCATCAGGACCACGCTTCATTATTATCAGTAAGATCTGAACAAACCGCTGATGAAGAACACGGTTACAAGCTGAACTGAGCACCAACAGCTGAGAGCTGCTGTGGCTGCAGACGTGTGAGGTCAGTTTTTATATCTTTCTACGCTTCAGTTTCACGACCACGGACAGAGAAACATCGTGGAAGCTGACACAAGGAAAGAGATTAAAGCTTCAGTGAGAAATCTGATAAAGATCACGTATCTGCTCCCAGTCAACAGCTGAAATCCTGACCAGACTACCAGGACTAACCACCAGGACTAACCACCAGGACTAACCACCAGGACTAACTACCAGGACTAACTACCAGGACTAACTACCAGGACTACAGCCCAGACACACCTGATTGGTTTAAAACCCTCTGGATCACGTGGAAACATGACATGTGAATGTGAGACTTTAGTTGTGGACACACAGGAGTCTTTCTGTCTCCAGCTGTCCAACCAGAAAGGAACATCTGGAGACAGTTTGTCTCAGTGTCTGTCTCCCCCCCCCCCCCCCCCACCCCCACACACAGTAGCATCACCTACCCCAGCGTTGTCATGGTGACGATGGTGTACCAGAAGGCCGCTGGGATGCTGGTGAACTTGCTCGCGCTGGACCCCTTCTCCGCGTAGAACATGACGGTGGCGAAGATGATGATGGCCATGGTGAGGGAGAAGAGCAGGAAGCCGAGCTCCGACGCGCAGCTCTTCAGCGTGTAGCCCAGGATGCGAAGTCCCGCAGAGTGCCGCGAGAATTTGAAAATCCGAAACACCCTGAAGACGCGCAGAGTGACGAAGGCGCCGCTGACGTCCTCGTTGTCCGTCATGACGAGGCCGATGTAGTACGGCATGATGGCCACCACGTCGATGATGCTCATCACGCTCTTCACGAACTTGTAGCGGCTCGGCGCCACGAGCAGGCGCAGCAGGTACTCCACCGTGAAGATCATGACGCACGCGGTGTCCAGGCAGAAGAAGGCCAGCGCGTACCGCTCCCCGCACGACTCCTTGGCTCGGTTCGGCGCGGCGCCGCACGGGACCGTCTCCACCACGTTGGCGAGCACCGACACCGCGATGAAGAAGCCGGTGACATAGTAGAAGACCAGCGCCATGGTGGAGGTGTGCGGGTTCTCAAAGGCCCGCCACATGGTCTCCCGGAAGCTCATGTCCGCCGAGACCAGCTCGTTGGCCGGGTCCATCTCCTCGTCGTCCTGGATCCGCTCCTGGTTCTCGCGCCGCCGGTCCTTGTATTCCTCATAGCAGCAGTCCCCGATGATCTCCGGGATGATGCCGAAGAACGCGAGCTCCTCGTCGTACGCGGAGATGCACTCCTGCCGCGGGTAGTGCAGCTTCCCGGTGCGGTAGAAGTTGAGGATGTGGCGGAAGATGTCCGGGTCGCGGTCGAAGAAGTACTCGTTGCTCTCCTCGTGGAAGAAGAAGTCCCGCTCCGTGCTGCCCAGCAGGGTGTCCGGGTACCGCTCCAGGGTGTCCCGCCAGGTCTGAAACTTTGCGCCGCTCACGTTCAGCATGATCAGCCCTTCCTGCCCGCGGTGCTTCTCCTTCGGGGGCACCGGCATGGGCGCGCCGGCCACCGGCATCCACCCGATGGCCGCCGCGCGGGCGAACGGCAGCCACGACGCCACTCCTGCTGCCATGCTGGTCCTGGAGCTCGGTCCTGGAGCTCGGTCCTGGAGCTGTACGGAGGCTCGTTAGAGGAGGATTCTTGGCGCGACGGAGCAACGAGAGGGCATCTGGAGAGAGAAGACGGAGAGCCGGGCAACAGATGCAACTAAACAATCGAGTTTCTCCAGGGAAAAAGGGGGATTTTACGCACGAAATCGATGCGTAAAACCGCAAAGAAAAAGCTCATAAAATCAGCGTGAAAGAAAGAAATCCACATGTGACCAGTCTGTCCTCAGCAGGTTGTTTGTTCGGACGCGTAAAAAAAGCGCGAAGAACCGAACAAACTCTCTGAAAAACTCTTCAAAAGCTTCAACTGCCTCATAAAATCCGTTAAAATCCGGTTCCTCGGTGAGTTACCTGCCCGCTGTCTTTTTTATTCCGTCCAGCAGCAACAAGTCCGGCATGCATCAGGATAGTCCCGCGCTCCAGACCCGGACGTGGAGCTGGCACTGGTCCGCTGCAGGCATGCTTCCCTCCGGGTCTCCCCGCCGTCCCTCGGTCCCCGGGCTGATCCCGCAGTGAGCAGACACCTCAGCGGCAGCAGCGGAGAGGAGGTCCGAACCGAGCCGAACCGCAGCGGAGACAGAAGATGTTCGTCTGGAAGCGAAGCGGCCGCCGCGGCTTGTTCCCCGGTCACACAGGTGCTGCTGGAGAGAGAAACGGAAAGACACGTTACTCTCTCTCTCTCTTTCTATCTCTCTCTCCCCCCCCCCGGATGGGGGCGTGTCGGTGGAGAAACCCCGCGGATCAGAGACTCTCCGTCGCTTTACGCACCGACAGCTCTCCGCATGAGAAAGCTGCCGCTCACATTTTAATGTATTCCGGGACTCGTGCTGATTATGTGTCAGGGGTTTGTTCGGTAATCAGCCCCGGGCGGTGACAACAGGCACGTCTGCGCGCTCCCGATAGGTGCAGGCAGCCGCAGGGAGCGCGCACGAGGTCTTCGTCCAGGTTTGAGTGTTTTCCTTCAGTCAGCAGGTTTCAGAGCAGATCTGTCACATCTGTCACTTCATCAGCTGCTGCCAGGAAGACGAGTCCGACCTCCATCTGCAGCAGGAAGACAGCAAACAGCTTCAGACAGTCAGTCACCCTGGAAACCCCAAATAATATGGTTACAAACACTTTCTTCATCACAGAGTCCTTCCATAACTTCCCAGGACGAGTCCTGGAAAGAGATTACCAACTAAAGTCTAAACTACAATAAGGAATCACTGTTGTCCCCACATGCAGAGGCCACTGAATGAAGCATCAGATTCATATATCAGACTCAGAGTCACACAGTGGTAACACAGAGTAAACTGCAGCTTTACTTTGTTTGATGTCCAAGATGAAAACATGAATTAAAACCTCTGAAACAACCTGAACCTTTAATAACGAGACGATCTTCTGAGTGTCACATCTGTCAGTTCAGGTTCAGTCTGGCAGGTCGACATCACTGTAACATCTGTGAGACGTTAAACAAAGAAACAAGAAGTCAAACGCAGACACACAGCAGAATTTAAAGTAAACAGATTGTGCCAATAAAATTACTTTTCAAAAAAAGTTTGTCAGTTTCAGATGTTTCCTGTTAGAGAAAGATGTGAGTAAATATCGTCCACACATTCATCTACTGAAGGCTGAGGCTGCTCATCGGGGGCGGCTCGGGGTTCGACACTATGTGGAGGAGTCGGGGATCGAACCAGGAACTAGACAACCGCTTTACCTGCTGAACCGTAACAGTCCACAGAGGTCAGCTGCAGTTCCTCCAGTGGCCAAACTTTCGCCCTAAAAGTAAAATTATTCATACTTTAATGAGTTGCGACCCTGGAATCAGATGAATTTGCCTCTCATGTTTAATTTGCTCTGACAGATCGATTATCTAGTATGAAGCGGGTTTAATATGATGACTGACAGAGACGAGCGTCGTTCAGGCATCTTTGTAAACATCCAAGATGGCTGCCACTGATGCGGCGCATTCCCCAGCCGGCTACAGCGGCAGTATTAAACAGACTGGACGGTAAATTTTCTCTAAAAGAACAAACAACTGCACTTAAACTTCATGTTGATAAGAAATATGTGTTTGCCGAACTTCTGACGTACTGTCCGACAGGACGGCATTTCGTTGCTCTGATTTGTTGTCTCCGCCTGTCAATAACGTCCTTTGGAAATCAAAAATGAACGTAGAGCTTCCAGACTACCTTAAAGAAAACCTTGAGTAAATGTTAGTCGTCAGACCAGCAGACAGCAGCTTGTTGTCAGGACAAACTTTTTATTGTTTGTTTTATTTTTCGTGTTCGTGTACAACACATACACAACACCCAACACACACACACACACACAACATGCACACAACACACACACAACACACAACATACACACACACACAACATGCACACAACACACACACACACACACCAGCAGTCAGAGAGGTGCAGGCTGGAGGCCGGGGGTCTCACTCTGATCCTAAATCACTGAAGAAGAAGAACCCAGAGGAGCTCAGATCAATGAGTGTGTGTGTGTGTATGTGTGTATGTACATTACACAGAAAGACGATGTGTGTGTGCCCTGAGCTGTCAATCAATATGTTTGATTGATGGCTCCCTGTAGAGCTAATGGACTTTGAGCAGTGTGTGTGTGTTCTTGTCTTTACACACACACACGCAACCACACACACACACACACACACACACACACTACTTTGTCAGAAGATGATAACTTTTGTGGAGTTTTTATAGAAATTTACAGGCAGAACTCAGCTGTTCTCTCAGCTGTTCTCTCACCTGTTTTCTCACCTGTTCTTTCACCTGTTCTCTCACCTGTTCTTTCACCTGTTCTCTCTCCTGTTCTTTCACCTGTTCTCTCTGCTGTTCTCTCTGCTGTTCTCTCACCTGTTTTCTCTGCTGTTCTCTCACCTGTTCTCTTAGCTGTTCTCTCACCTGTTCTTTCACCTGTTCTCTCTGCTGTCCTCTCCGCTGTTCTCTCACCTGTTCTTTCACCTGTTCTCTCCGCTGTTCTCTCTGCTGTTCTCTCACCTTTTTTTCTCTGCTGTTCTCTCACCTGTTCTCTCTGCTGTTCTATCACCTGTTTTCTCTGCTGTTCTCTCACCTGTTCTCTCTGCTGTTCTCTCACCTGTTTTCTCTGCTGTTCTCTCACCTGTTCTCTTAGCTGTTCTCTCACCTGTTCTCTCTGCTGTTCTCTCACCTGTTCTCTCTGCTGTTCTCTCACCTGTTCTCTCTGCTGTTCCTCTTGTCTCTGAAGTAAACAGCTTCAGGTGAACTCTTCACTTCATTCTCTCTAAAGAAAACATGAATATTTGTGTCCACTTCAGTCTTTCCATTGCAGACACACAAACCTGCATTGGAATAACAAACTTTCAAACTTTCACACTTTCACACTTTCACACATCAGACGGACGAATCAGAGTTTGTCGTTAAATAAACAAGCCTCCACCACTGTGGTGTCCTCACCTGTAAGCCTGTTATTAACACTGTGATGTTTGTAAAGGATGTCTGTGCAGCAGATCCTGTAGTTATATGTTGGATATAAAGTCACCAAATGTGGACAGGAACATGGTTTGTCTTCACCTGGATCACTGCAGCCTCCCTCCTGCTCTGTGGCTCTTAGTCCTTCTGCAGGTACTAACACAAGCAATCAATACCTGTGATTCGCAGGTCACTTCCTCCTTCTCTCTCTCTAATTGGCTGGACATGAGGGAGTCTCTGTCCGTCACAGGTCAAAGGTCAACCTGATTGAACTGTGAGCGGCGAACAAGGAGGATTGATTTACGACAGGAAGACTTCTCACCATTTTACTAACAGTGTGAATGGGACATGATGAGTCTGTCCTGCTGAGAGGGAACATTTTAATATCATTTACCTGTTAAAAACATTTACTCTCCAAATATTAAGTTCATTGTTGAGATTTTGTGGAGGACTGAGGACAGAGTCTGAGGACAGAGTCTGAGAACAGAGGGACTGAGGACAGAGGGTCTGAGGACAGTCTGAGGACAGAGTCTGAGGACAGAGGGACTGAGGACAGGGTCTGAGGACAGGGTCTGAGGACAGAGGGTCTGAGGACAGAGGGACTGAGGACAGGGTCTGAGGACAGAGGGTCTGAGGACAGTCTGAGGACAGAGTCTGAGGACAGAGGGACTGAGGACAGGGTCTGAGGACAGAGGGACTGAGGACAGAGTCTGAGGACAGAGGGACTGAGGGCAGGGTCTGAGGACAGAGTCTGAGAACAGAGGGACTGAGGACAGAGTCTGAGGACAGAGTCTGAGGACAGAGGGACTGAGGGCAGGGTCTGAGGACAGAGTCTGAGGACAGAGGGACTGAGGACAGAGTCTGAGGACAGGGTCTGAGGACAGAGTCTGAGGACAGAGGGTCTGAGGACAGAGTCTGAGGACAGAGGGACTGAGGACAGGGTCTGAGGACAGGGTCTGAGCACAGAGTCTGAGAACAGAGGGACTGAGGACAGAGGGTCTGAGGACAGTCTGAGGACAGAGTCTGAGGACAGAGGGACTGAGGACAGGGTCTGAGGACAGAGGGACTGAGGACAGAGTCTGAGGACAGAGGGACTGAGGACAGAGGGACTGAGGACAGAGTCTGAGGACAGAGGGACTGAGGACAGGGTCTGAGGACAGAGGGTCTGAGGACAGAGGGTCCCCCCCCATTCAGACAGATTCCCACCTGTCCTGAAATGTGTCGGCCAATAGTAAGTGTTTATCTAACAGTGGGCGGGTTTAATACGATGACTGACAGATGGCGTTTAGGCATTTTCACAACCGACCAAGATGGCCGCCGCTGACGTGGAACCAGGATCACTGCAGCCTCCCTCCCTGCAATAACGTCAGTATGAAACAAACTGGACGGTTTAACTTCTCCAGGAGAAGAAGAATTAACCACTTACAGCTTTTGTTGATAAGAAAAACGTGATCGCCGTACTTCTGACGGGACGTACGACAGGACGGCGTCCCGTTGCTGTGATTGGTCGTAGGTCCATCTGATGGGGTCCAGAGGCAGACTGACGCTCTTTAGAGTTTCTACCAAAAGAGCTTTTCCCAACTGTTGCATCAACACAAGGATGAAACATGGCGGCTTCTGAGCCCCAAACACGACATCAAAGTGGCGAGCAGGTGAGCCTGAGGCGTTTCTTCAGTCACATGATAACGAGCACTCAGAGCTGTAACCCAACACGCTCCGTCTATTAAAATACACACAACAGCATAGAAATCTTCATCCAGCCTTTACAATCCAAACTCAGTCGTCCTTCAGCTCCGTGACCTTCACACAGCTGATCCCTAACCTGAAGGCAGCGAGCTTCACTCAGAGACTTTTCACTGCAGGTCGAAGCTCAAACAACTGAAAGCAGATTTCTGCTTGTTGCACATCAGAGTCCAATGACGTTTTTGTTTTTAAACCGAAACCTGTTTATCTTTGATATTTCAAACATTAAGTGTGACTTCAACATCTTGCATAATATCTCACGGTTACGAGTGAATCACTTTATTTAACCACAATCGCTTCGCCTGTCGGAGGAGGCGTCCACGCAGAGCTCATGTCGAGCTCAGTGCTGAGCTCTGATTGGACGGAGAGCTGGAGAGTTCAACACGGAGGAAGCTGTCGTCAGGAAACACGAGGACATCCATCCTGTTTGTGGGGACGCTTGGCTTTTCTTCTCAGGAGGACAGCGGAGAGATGACGGAGAGGTCGGCCGGTCCCTGCGACACGACGTCCGGCTGGTTAGAGCTGCGACTGACAGACGGATGTTTTAATGAACGGAGGAGGTGTGTTTTATTTTAAATGAAGGCCGAGGACACGGTTTCTGCTCTCTGGTCGATGTGACTGATCAGCAGTCGTTGGGTGTTGCAGCGTCTCTTCTGAACACTTTTACCCAGAAGGCCTCACACTTCCTCTTCCTCCCACATCAATGTAAATGTCCTCATCAATATGGATCCTCTTCTTTTCTTCTTCTGTGGCACATTCAGCGTCTCGGGAGACTCTGACCTGAAACGTTCACAGCTCTCTGACAGGAACAGAAGATATCGACCGACCTCTTCAGCTGTTGTTCTCCCCAGAGAGACTTTCACACTGAGAGGCCATCTTGTTTTCACTCCATTATTCAACCGGACTCTGGACTCTTGTTAGCGGCTCCGTCTCCTCACTGAGAGGAACCAGCAACATCTGGACAGAAGACCCGTCCTGATGTTCGGGGTCTGTTTTACGGCTGTAGGTCGTTCCATGATTGTAATGGCTGATCTGTTTTTTATGTGCTAAACAATGAACAGCAGAAGAGACAAAGATAGAGAAATCGTTTTGTTAGAATGATGTTCAGTGAGGTCTGAATATAAATCCTCATTTCAGACACGTTTCCAAAGATTATCTCACCAGCTGGTGTAAAGTTGTACCTTTAACTGCTTTGTAGTATCTGCTCTCATAGGAGCCAATTATCTGTTCCAGTACAGCCATGAAGAAGCTCTCAGATCCTTTACAGTAACAACACCACCGTGTATTACAAGAAGAAGTCCTGCTTCCCACATTCACCCTGGACATCAGTCTTACCTGTAAAATGTAAGAAAAGTATCTAACCCATCACCCATCTGCACACCTGTCCCTACCTTTCATCAGCCCTGCACTCACCTGCAGCTCATTCCCTCATCAGCCCCTCGGTTTATATCCCGGTCTGGTTCCTCTGTCAGATCCTTGTGTTGTGTTTGTTTCCTGAGTCGAACTCTGTGCCATGCTTCACTTTCTCCCTGAGTCCTGTTCTTTCACCTGCCTGCTCTGGACTTTATGTTTTGGATTTTTGTTGTAGCTTTTTCTTTGTTTATTAAACCGTACCTGCCGGCCTGCCTCGGTGTTTGGGTCCTGCCCCTAGTTTTCCTGCATTTTGCCGTGACAGAAAGATTTTTTATATATGTGTATATATATATAAGAATCTCAGAGTGTCACCTCAGCTGCACTCTTCTTAAATAAATAACTTTTTGTTTTCACCTGTAAAAGTATGAAATTCTTACCCTAACTTTTACTATACTTTACTTATTTACTCTGCAGTTTATGGTTTGAATCTCTGATCGGTGTCCTCTCTGCTCACCGGCTGTCTCAGGCGTCTTCCTGTGTGACACGTGGAATACGAATCCAGTCGGTCAAAGTGAACCTTCGCTCTCCTCCTGCTGACTCTGTTTGTTCTGCAGCTGCATTCAGATCAGCTCAGGGACGTTTGGTTTGATGCCCCCCCCAGCTCACACAGTGACTCAAGTTTTTTCCCAGAAGGCCGTGGGACTCGTCTTCACAGAGACAGAGAGGAGGCGGCAGGTTCTTCTAACTCCCCCGACAGCGTCATCTCGCTGCTGCTGACGGAGAAAAACCTGAACAACAAGAAGAAGCTGAGCTACGATCGAGGATGCAGGTCGATTTTTATAAAGAGAAGGTGTGAAGTAAACCCCCCCGCCCCCTTCCCATCAGCCCCTGGGGCCTGCAGCAGCTCGTGTGAACTGTGAGCATGCTGCTGTTTGGCCTTGAACAGATTCAAACACAGAAACTCAACTCTGCAGAGAAGGAGCTTTTTATTTTTTCAGTTTAACTCTCAATCAGATTTATTATTTATCAGCTGTTTTCTTCAGTGTGTCTGGATTCACATTCTGACAACTTCTGCAGCCCACAAACCAAACTCTGTACATAATCCTGAGTATTTAAAACATCAGCAAACTTTACATGTGGATTAGTAGTGTAGCTGTTCTGATCATGAACACTGTCAGTGTACAGAGACTGGTGGAGAATAAACAGCTCAAATCTATTTAAATGTATTGTTTGTGCTGAAAATGTTTCAAGATATTAAGTCTAAAAGATAAATCAGGTTACCAAAGCAAACCCCATCATCACACAGGTCAGTTGGTTTTACATTAATAATCAGCAGAGCTTCTTCCTTCTATCTGTACACACACATATACAGGGACCCTGAACGCACCATCTGCAGACTGTTCAGACCTTCACTGAGTCTCGAATGACTCAAAAGTTTCTACTGATTCATTTACCGAACGACTTTACACTTTGTCAAATATCAGAGTTTCCTGCTGCAGTCTGGGAAGAAAAAGTAAAAGTTCTGATGCAGAATAACATGTCTGATACTATTGATCCTGAATGTGTTGATCACTTTAATGCTGCAGCTGATAAAGGTGGAGCTCATTTAATGACTTTATATCCTGCTGCTAGTTTATCTGTAAGAATACATCATCATTGATTACTGATTAGATTCAGTTTTAATCATCTGAATCTGTAAAGTAACTAAAGCTGTCAGATAAACGTAGTGCAGTAAAAAGTAGAATGGAGTAGAGAGATGTGGAGGAGCATGAGGAAGTAACTTGAGTAAATGTACTTACTGAAGTTACTTTCCTCCAGCTGGGACAGCTGAGCACTTCTTGTTTGCACTAAAGCAGATAATTAGGGAGCTTTGCTGCTGTAATAATTAGTGCATTAAATGAACAATCACCACAACACTAATCACTAATCCTCTCTGGTGGCCGGAAAGAAAAAGCTGCTTCTATTTTTATTCCCTTTCTCAAAGGAAACATGTTGCTGCAGCTCTGTAGAATAATTATTTATAACTGCGGGTCCAATTCAATCATGAATCATGACAGACGGACTGTTCCACAGTTTAATGAGCAGACATGAACTGTTCGACTAAATAAACTGAAGCTGACCCATCACACGTCTGTGTTCTGATTGGCTGAGAGGAAGGACAGCCTCTGTCAGTATTTGGGCTTTAACAGCAGTAAAACTCTGTGGAGGACATTAACGATCACCTTCAGGCAGTCACTGCGTTATTCAGCCCTGGGTAGTGTCTGCAGGCGCCCCAGCAGCCTCCACCAATCAGACGAGATCTTCAGCACTGCAAAGCTGTGAGGGTTTGATGGTGGAGAGTAAACTTCTGTCTATCTCTGCAGCTCAGTTCCTCTTTGTTAAAGCCTTTGTATCCCATCATCCCTCTGTGAACAGAACACACAAACATCCCATGACCAGCAGCCTCTCTGTAGGTTGTGTTCATGAAACAGTCCAGCAGTGAGAAATGGAAGCAGCACTGCTCTGAGTAATGCAGCTGATTAGATCTCCAACAAGTCTTACAGCAGGTCCTGACCTCCACAGCAGCTGCTGTCCCTGTGAGGTGAAGCCTTCAGGCTGAGGACGAGGTACACAGAGGAGAGGTCAGACTGAAGACAAACACAGTTTAGAAAGAAAACTTAAGCAACTCACCAACGAGACAACCTGTCCCGGCCTCTAGCTGCCGCTGCTGTAACCTCTAGGACCAGGGTCACGTGACCGAGGTCATGGAGCGCTCCACCTCCTCCGACTGAGCCGCCGGAGGACAGCCGGAATACAGCAGAAATACCAGAACAGCTCTGAAGATGCTGTTGGAGGTAAAAAATGGGCGACTCGGCGTTGGTCTGAAATGTAAATCCACTGAAACGCAGGGATTTGGTCCAGTGTGTCGTTGTGACTAAGATACTTATCTGTATGCTGGTCGGAGGAATAAACTGCCTCCTTTGATTAACGAAGCTCGGAAACCTGCGACTTTCAGACCAAAGGTTAAACTGTGGCGGCCACGTAGCATTCCCAAACAGGATCAGGATCATTCAAGAACTCTTTACCTCTGCAGCTTGAATAATGTCACACATCTGTCATCTGCAACCTGTTTAAGATCCTAATGAAAGCTCTATCTTTTTAGTTGTAATCTTTATTTCTTTTTCCAATTCAAATTTTTACTGTTCTTCTTCTTCTTTAATGCTCAAGTTTTTTTTTCTCTGCATTTCACTCATACAAATAAAACCTTTCTTTTTATTCATTTCTGCAGTAAGATGTTGAATCTCAGATGAACATATCCCTGAATAATTCTGGCATGTTGTTTTTAATAAATATGTCAGTAACCCAAGTGTGTTTTAACTCATTAGTAAATGTGCAGGCAGTTTGTACTAGTTTTAATTTCCACTTACAGCTTTTAATTTCTCTCATTAATCATGGATATCGGTGGAAGTAAAGGTACCGAAGCCGCTCAGGTCAAATCCTGCCGGACTGCAGATCTGTGGAGACTCTGCTGGTCTACAGTCTCTGAACAGAAGCAGACTGAGGTTAAAATCCATCCAGTATTCATGAGTTCAGGCCCAGAATCACATCCAGCCTCATGTGTTCCTATAACCACATATTGGTTTCAGCTCTGCGTCCCTCTGGGAGCTCAGAGCTGTATGCTGTGACAAATAAACACATTGCCATCTTATTAACTGCTTTCTTTTCTCTTCTGTAATCGGCTCTGTTCACACAGCTGGTCCGAGTCTCTGCAGAGGTTCATGTGTGGTGGGTCTTTTCTTTTCTTTAGGAAGGAACGGCACAGAACAGGAGGCTGGCCTTGTGTTGGCTTGTTTCAGATAAGAAACCTTCCCAGTGAACAGTGTGGCCCGAGGATCATCTGCACTGTTGTCCACTGCAGGAACCAGAGGAAACGTAATGAAACAAAATGCAGCATAAAGTAATAAAATGTAACATTATGTTACATAATGTGCAGCACGACATGTAACATAATGTTACATTTTATGTAAATTTTTGTGGCTGTGATGAACACTGCAGCCTCTAGGTGATGCTGGCAGGACTGCAGACAGTAAACAGGGAATTCCATGTGCATGTGGTTTCCTCATATGATGTGAATCTACATACACATGTACCCATAACTTCAGAACATGTATCACAGATTGTGTATATGGCCACAATCTTAATGGTAGTTTTTTACAACAGGCAAACGTACGTAACTATAAACTGAAATCAGTTTACTTAGCAGGATGATCCACCCAGCATCATCATCCTTCTTACATACATTACATCCACATAAACATGGTGCATAAACTGCACATGTATCAGTACTGCATGTTTTGCAAATGTGTGTATATCGTATATGTATCATGCATACATGTATATATCTCAAATGTACGTACATACATAACTGCAACTGCATAAGATCAAATATCACAACACAGGTTTCCATATGTGCCCCCAGCTGGACCAGAACCTTTTTTATTTTTAGCCAAGAGATATGTGAATGTAGTGGGCAACGCTCCCCAGAGGGTGAACCTGTTTATCTCCAGGCTCAGAGAATAGATGAGTCAGTACACTTTAATATAAACACTAGACATCCATCAACCCTCCGGGGGACTCACACTTTATCATAAACCCACAGCTTTCTTTCTCCTCAGAGAGCAGAAGAAAACAGAGTTACATCTGACAGATTTGGAGGATGTTTTACACGATGACAGTTATGATGTAAATGGCTCTCGGCTGGCTGTGATTGGTCAGCTGTCTGTCGGCTCTCAGCCTCGAGGCTTCACGTCCCATCAGCCACTTGGTGCTTTTATCATCTTCCTCACTCAGGGCAAATAAAAGCTGGTTATGTGATAAAAATTTAAACACATTCAGTTCAGACACCCCCTCCCCCCCACCCCTCCAGGGGGGAAGCAAAGCGGGATCATTTGTCAGCGCGCCTGCAGCTTATAGATTTCTGCTTATAACCCACTATAACTCACTTTCTGCTTGTGCTGCCTGCATATCTGAGGGGGAAGAAGAAGAAGAAGAATGAGTGAAATACAATTCTTCCGCCTCAGCACGTCTGTCAGCGGCAGCAAGAAGACGTCCTTATTGTCAGCTTCTGTTCTTTTTAACAAATGCACACAGAGGAAATCAATACAGCTGCTGACCACACAGCTGGAATCACCTTCTATTAACTGCTAATGAATATTCAACACACTACATGGCCAAAAGTGTGTGGACAGCTCCCTCCATGTGTTCCAGTGTGACGACCTCCGCTCCTCATCACTGACGTATAAATGCTGTAATCTGTGTTTCTTATCTCTTTGTCTTTGTCTCAAGACACGCTATGTGTTATCTTGGATTTAGCTCGTCTGGTGGATACTTTGACTCAGACCTCAGTACTTGTCGTTGATGGTGTTCTGACTCTAAATTATGAATGTACAGTCTGCTGGAGCCGTAAGAACCCACCCTGTTCCGAAACAGGAAGTGAAACGTGAGGCGTTATTCTGCCTGTAAACAGCTGGACGGATTCAGAAGGGCCTTGGTTGGAGTTCGACCCGCGGCCGTCTGTTCCTTCAGACGCGTGAGACGGAGAAGTGAGACACAGTGGACACCATGCATGTGAACAGGAAACAAAGACCCATCTGAATACACAATACTGGCTCACGCTTCGTCTGAAGGACTCGTCCTCTGAGGGTGAGTCCGTCATCACGTCCGTCCTTCAGGGGACTGAAAGTTAATCACCCCCCCCACAGCAGTCGGTCTGCAGAGGATTCACTGTAACATCGTGTACAGTTCAGCCTACAGACCTGAACAAACGGTGCGTTCAGGTGTTGTGAGTCTACCTGTCAGGATCACCTGGTGTGTCATGATCTGTTTTTGTTTTGTTTGTTGTCTCTTTCTTGCCCCAGCTATCTGTCACTGTTTTTCCCTGTCTCCACTTCTGCTCACTGCCCCTGGGCCATGGACTCCTTCTCTGTTCCCCTGACCTGCCGTCCCCTCACCTTCCACCAGATGCCCTCTGACTTTCCCTCCTTTCCCCATCACCTGACTGCCCCACCCATCTACACACCTGTCTCCACTCCTCTCTGCCTGCCAGCCACTCCTTCTTCATCAGTTCACTGCCTTCACCTGTTCACTCACCTGCCTCTGGTCACTAATCAGTCACTTATATACACTGGTCCACTTTCTTTGTCTAGTTCCTATGTTGCTTGTTGCTTGTTCCTTGTTTCTTGTTTCTGCGTCTGTTCTGGATACCCTGCTACCTGATTATTCAGGACTCTGTTGTCATATTTGGAATAAACTCTTCATTTCATCCCTGCCGGTCTCCTCTCCTCTGTGCGATTGGGTCCTACCCCTGCCAACCTGCTACTCCCCGTGACAACGTGTTGTTTAACATGTCAACATGGCGTGATGACATCACATGATACACTGTGATATGAAAATAGCTCTGGTGTCACCTACAGTATCACCAGCAAGCAGCTTCACTTCTTCACACTGAACCGTTTCTATTTTAAAAGACGAAGAACAGAGACGACGTGAGAATGAAATAATTAGTTCCAGTGACTCCAGGAGCTATTTTCTGATCAGCAGCAGAGAAGTTCAGGTCATGTGACTGCGGTAAAAGAAGGTTGTGAGGAAGATGAGCAGCAAGATGTAGACGGTTTGAATGTTACACTGTATTTGTTTCCAATTATGCTTCATTTCACTGTTGAATACAGAATGAAATGAGACTTTTAAACAGTGTTTTATGTGACTGTTTACCTTAATAGTTTGCTAGTATGAATAATATTTGAAATGTTGCTGATGTAGACCGTCTGTATATTTGGGTCCTCTGCTTCTGTTCTCATATATATTTTACCATTTTATTTGTTTCCTGTTTTTATTGTAGTTCTGCTCGGCTGCTTTAGTTTTTACTGTTGTGAAGCAACATCTGTTTAAAAAAGATATAATATCATATGAAAATAATAAAATATATTTGTTTATACGCTTATGTCAAATCTATGAAGGTTCCCCAGATAACTGCACCTTACACACATCATTTAGGTTGAGTTTTTGTATATTTTTATGAATACTGCGTTTTTTTAAAAACTACAAACACACACGTGTCTTTACACGTGATGCACACATACTGACACACAGTGTGTGTGACTGTATAGAAAAGTCATCCTGAAATACGAAACTTTGAATGTAAAGTTTCTCTGTGTTCATCACTTCATCGTTTTTGTCTTGTTTTTGTCTATTGGTCCAGACTGATTTCCTGCCGCTGAGCTTCAGGACGGAGAAATTTATTCTCCACATTTATCTTATTCATCCTTCAGCCTCTCTGTTGGCTTCTGTTGGACACCTGAAACTTCTGCAGTTATTTTTAAATTTCTGCATCATCATCTCTCTGACACACTCATATTTCATGGTTTGAAATGGAAAGAAAATAAACCATCCGGTCTGCTGAGTTATTGTGACTGATTCACCTCCACCCATCTCTCCATCACAGGAGACATTAGTGAGGACAATCTGTCCATCCAAACGTTTGGACTCCACCGACCCATCGACCCCGTCTGGTCGTCCTCCTGCCCGGCCTCCCGACCTGCTCCGCTCATCTATCCAGCCCCCAGGCCTGAAGCCCCGGCTCCATTCTTCAGTCCCCAGACCATCGCCTTTGTTTTCTTCTCCAAACTGATTAGTTTTTCATCACCTTCCAAAACTCAGATCATCTGTTTCCTGTTTGAGTTGTTCTTTTTATGTACCATACCATGTATATTTTAATACCAACTGTGGTTGGCTTTTCCTTAATTTTTTAATGTACACAGAAAAATCAAAGCTCCAGTGGAAGGTCATGTTTGGTTTCAGTGTCCAGCTGTGTGCTGATCTAACTGGACAGAACAGAAATATTAATCATCTGCAATAAAATCAGGAACTAAACAAAACTTCAAGCTGAGAGCAAAGTGAAGCTGCAGTGAACGTCCTGAGAGGACGACCAGCGTTGACCTGCTTTGAAATCTGCAAGCTTCCAAAGTCCTGAAAGCTGATATTTTTCTACAGATATGGACTTTAAAACAGGTTTGAATACGATAATATCTTATGTGCACAAGATAAATAAATGTTATCTTTCTGGTTTGAACCCACAACCTGCCAAACCAGGAAATCTGCACAATGAAAATTGCATTTCACCACGTTTGTGTGATTACTGGGTTTGTGCTGGGAGTTTCTTGTGTCTGGACTTTTATACAGAATTACTTTATGTATGACTCAATTTATTGATTTGTTCTTTTGAAGTATTTTTCTACCCTAAGTCTTTACCCACTCTCTCCACAGCTGAGACCATTTAGTTTCCTTCATGTTGCTCCTGGTTTCGGGCAGTGTGCGGTGAGTTTTGGGTCTGGTGTTTGTTTCTTACACCTGAAGTTCAATTTAAGCTTCCATATTACGCAATAAAAGATTCAGACTCCTTCGTACTCAGCTGGACAAACTGCTGCAGGAAAACTCTAAAGAACACTCCAAATATTGTATTATTCATTTCTCATCAGTGAAGTTTCCTTGTAGGTTTTGCTCCAGCTGGAGCTTTTTGATCCGACGCTGATCAACGCTGGTCGTCCTCTCAGGACGCACACTGCAGCTTCACTTTGCTCCCAGCTGGAAGTTTTGTTTGGAAGTTCCTTATGTTATAGATGATGATGAGTTATCTCCTGTTAGATCTGCACACAGCTAGACACTGAAACCATGAAACACGAACTCCCACTGTAGCTTTGATTTGTCTTTATTTTGACTTCTATCAGAACATAAAAAAACTAAAAGGAAAAGCAGACGAATGTTGTTATTAAAGGTTCATTAAAACAGAAATTTCTATCCATAAATTAAACCAAACTGAACACAGAGGCGTCAGATCAGGAAACAGTCAGATGATTTCAGGTTTGGAAATACGTGGATATACTTTGGTACATGACGTTACATTTCTTTACATCACTGTGCATTACTTCACACTACACAACTATACTGAATGAAAACATGTTACTGCTCGCTGAGATAATCTACATAATACTACTGAACATATTTTATATCTTGTACATGTTTGACTTGTAAAATCAGCCGTGTTGGAGGCAGATTGATCTCCTGATATGACGTTTGTTTCCATCTGTGCAGCACAGATTGTTTCATATATTCAGATGTAATAAGCAGTAATATTCCCGCAGGAAGATTCATCTGCAGTTTAATTTTGTTGGTGTGTGTTCGTCTGTTGAAGACATGATGAGAAGAAGAAGAAAACCCACCGACTGCAGCTCCCTCACATGCACTTTTCATCACCAGTGTTATTAATTAATGTTCAGGCAGTTAACGAAGAGCGAAGCAGCTCAATGAACGCAGCTCAGTCGAATGTGCTGCTGAATAAATTAACATCTTCATTGTTGTTCGTCATCAGTGAGTTAGAGCTTTAATTTCCAGGGGTAGAAACATGTTAATATTTGGTCCTAGGGATGTTTTAAATGAGAGAAGAATATTCAAAGAAGCATCTATTAGATCCACTCAGGAGCTTTTTATTACACTGAGTTGTTATTTATTGGTATTCAGCTCAGATACAGAAAAACAGATCGGATCATGTTCAGTCCTCTGCTGACAATACAACCATATTACACCCTAAACACTGTGCTTTATGTTTGTTTTTGCTCATTCAATATTTAAAACATGCTGCTCCGACAAATCCCAAAACTTCCTCCCAGCTCCGGTTTGTTTTCAGGTTTGTTAATTCAAAGAAGAACTATGTCAAGTTTCAACAAATCTACAGCCCGTTAGAGCCCCTGAAGGTAATGTTCTTTACGCACCAGGACTGTGGAGCGGCTAATAAATTCACGTTTGTTTGCAAAGTCCTTCACAAGTTCTTAGTAACTACTTCCAAACTAGTAATTTATTGAATGAGGTGCAGCATTCAAACTTATTAATGTGCAATTGGTTTATCAAGAAACATCCGTAAACCCAGAGGGAGGAGCTGTACTTTAGTTTTGACATCTTGCTCTTGTTTCTATTGAGTTTGAGTGAGTTCAGTCAGGAGAGACTTAATTCAACAGAGGCTTCAAGAGAGATCAAAGACACATTTATTGTCAAAATACACGAGAAATTAAAGCTATGGAGTCTTTAAACCCCATGGAGATGTCATTGTCTTTAAAGCGGGTAGAGATGCATGAGATGAAAAGGAATATCGTTGGTGGAGATGAAGGGATGAAGAGCAATGCTGAGATCTGGATGAATGTGGAGCAGGACCTCTGAGCATGGTGGAAGGACCCCTGGGAGCTGCAGGTGAACGGGGTGGAGGAGGGTCGCATACATTTACCTGAAAAGACATCTGATAGCACCAGAGAGAGGAGCACGTTTAAAGGTTGACAGCAACAAGATGATTGGCTCACGAGGGTAGAGGCAGAATAAGATTGGTTAAAGTGAAAGAGTGACACGGCCACAGATGCTTTTGTCGCCATGGTTACAAGAAGAACTACCTGGTCAAGGTGAGTGAACGATGGTGGTCATTGTTCAAAGATCGGAGGAAGGAAACGGGAAGTGAACAGTTGGAGCTAACCCTAACCCAAGGCTTGGTGCGACGACCTGCAGAAAAACACTGATTTATTGCTGCCAGTTTGTCCTGGTGGTCACTTTCGGTACTGCCCATAAATCTGTGGGCGGTAACAGACGCTGTTTGTTTTATGAATTATTGATCCATGAAGATTTAATAATTGGATCCCAGATATGAATAACCATGGGGAGGGAACCTGAGACTCAGTACCCCCTCAGTCAGAAGCTGAAGAGTGTCGGGTGTCACAGGTGATGTTCAACATGCAGCCGCAAAATGATTTCATGAATTCATAACGAGCAGCCCATTGATCCCCGAACACAACAACAAACATTTAGTTAATGGGAGTCAGGAGCGTGAGGTCGACCAGGAGCCGGAGCATGAACACAGAATCACAGCTGAGATTTGAGAAGGACACAGGCTCCGGACCAGTGAAACCTCAACACTGAATCCAGATCTGGTTTCATCTTTCAATCAAAACTTTTCTATTAATCACGACTGAGTCGTGACTCCCTCCTCATCCTCTTCCTCTTCCTCTTCCTCCTCCTCCTCCTCTCCTCTGTTAGAAAGTTCTAATTAATCAGAGATCATTAATATCTCTCCCGTCACGGCAGCTGGAAATCCTTTAACAGCAGAGCAGGAAAAGGAACCTGCAGAGACCCGACATGATTAACCAGCAGACAGCAGCTTTACAAAAAGCTCCTCAATATTCATTAAATATAATCAGAAAATGACTTTTACCCAATACCTTCAGGACAAACTGTTACTGCGTGTTAGAGGAAGACGATATACACTGAACAAGCATCACTCTTTCATTCAGGGCTGCAAACAATCATCATTTTCATTATCCAATAATCTGCCAAGTATTTTCTCAATGAATTCATTAATTTTGTTCACAAAATGTCAGAAAATGGAGAAAAATATCCAAAGTGACGTCTTCAAATGTCTTGTTCTGTCCGACCAACAGATCAAACACAAAATCGTCAGTTTACTGAGACAGAAAAACTGAAAACCATTGACTGTGATTTTACCTTTGTTTCAGTCAGAAAATGCTTCTGTTTTCCCTCAGAGCTTTTTCATGGGATGGATGCAGTACTTCTTTGCCTATCTTAGAAACATAAAGTTGTTTCTGATGCTTTTACAGTACATGAGCTGTGTCATGTGAAACCAGTTAGCCAATCACAGCGGTCCATGTTGGTCCAGGTTGACTCTGGGGACCCTTAAAGCTGCAGGTCAGTCGGTCTGATTCAGCTGTTGAAGCTGTTGGTGGAGGTCTGCGTGTGCTGAAGGAGGTGAAAGTGAACTGGCAGGATGCAGACGGTCGGGTGGAGGAGACGGAGGAGACAAACTGCTCCGTGACAGGATCTGATGATGAAACACAAAACCAGTTCTGGTTCAGTGGATGTGATGAGAGTCAGATTGTTCTGTCTGCACATGATGGATGACGGAGGCGTTCAAACAGGACGCTGTCACACATGAAGTCTGACATCAGAAACGTTCAAACACCAACATGTTCTTCAGTCTGTGACCTCAGTGCTGCTTTACAGGTACAGATTCACTGATCATATGACCGGACCTGTGTCGTCATGGCAACAACAAAAGACATGTGCTTTGTTTGGTTAGGTTAAGGAAAAGGTCGCAGTTTGGGTTCAGATGTAAAGTCAACGTTGACACGAGCAGCAGTGTACTGGGTCAAAGTCTTTTTCTTTTTCATCTTCAGGCAGCTTTAAAACATCAAAGAGGACAGTCTTGGTGACATCTTCAGATCGCTTAAAATCCCAAAACAATAACGTTCACAAGAACAAAAGATGAAGGAAAGAACGTTTTGATGATTAAATGATTTAAATGAACTGACTGCTATTCAGACCGTCCGCAGGTCGTTCCTTTAAATACAGTCGATGGTTTCTGTCTTAATGTCCGATTATTTCCCCCGTTAGTGGAAAAGCTTGAACTTTTCTTCTTATGTCGTCTACATTTGAAATCAGTTTAAAAAGTTGAATGATTTGGAGATAAGAGTTTCCGTGAGTCAAGAAGTGAGTCGGATCCACCTGATCCTGCATTTGCTTCTGTATTCGTCTCTTTGTTTCAGCCTCTAAAGGTTCTTTGTCACAAATAAACAACATGAAAAAGTGAAAAATTCACCAGCAAAACTGCATCCAAAGTATTTGAATCATTCAAACCTTTGTCACCAAAGAATCCATCTGAATTTCTTCTTCTGTTACTTTGTTTGAGTTGGCTGTCTTTACATTCAGGAGCATCTTCAGTTATTTTCTAGATCTGTGTGCAGGAGGAGCAGAGTGAATATTTCCACAGTAATCAGCTGGAAGCATCTCTGTGATCCGACTGCCTTCAGAGTCACTTGACTTCAGTTGACTGATAAGAGGAAGTGAGAGGAAATGAGTTGCAGTCGGAGACGTTTCACAGCCGATGGTATCGCAGTCAGCTGGCCTCAGATCAGCGTCGTTACACGAGTCAACACTTCCTGCCATCAGGGAGGTGATGGATGGCTGTTATTAATACAAAATCATCTTTCACTAATACAGACCTGGAGGAATTCCATCCTCAAAGCATTCAGCTCGCGCACATTTTCACTCTGACATTCAAAGATTTCAAAAAGCAGAAATATCAGTTTTCACTCTGAGATTAAAAACAGACGAATCAAAGATGTAATGAAACCTGCTGTAGCTGCTTCTTCTTCTTCTACTGAAGACAAAACACACACACACACATTCATTTCAATGAGAGGTTACGGGTGGGTGGGGGGGCACTCTCAGTCGAACGTTAGTGATAATAAGATAAAACATAAAAAAAGTAGTTAATGTTCTTTTCTTTATAGTTTTCTTCATGTGACCTGCAGCTGATTGAAGCCAGTGTTTGTGTGTGTGTGTGTGCGTGTGTGTCACAGTTTGTGTCATTTTTGTGTTGATGGTTGTGTGTCTTTGTGTATTTGTGTCTGTCTTTGTGTTGTTCGGGACGTCTTCTTGTCTCTTGGGGACAATGCTGATTATCACCATCTGTCAGCTACAACAAAGCATTATGGGAACACAGGAGGAGACGTGGGCTGTGGAAACACACACACACACATACGTTGTTGTGTGTTAATTAGCAGCAGATATTAAACAGGATCAGACTGTAGATACGTGTTTTAGAGCTGTTTGTTTTTTCTACAACAACTTCTTCTTCTTCTTCTTCTTCTTCTCCTCTATATTTAGTGTAGAGATGATAATGTGTCCGGGTGAAGCTGCTGCTGCTGAGTGTTAATAACGCCGCTCTGCAGAGTGTTTCTGAGAGGAGAAACGTGGGACGAGCTACTCTGTTATCTGAAGCTCTTCGTGACTTCACAGTTTGTTTCCAATCACAGAGACAAAAAGTCGTCCTGCACCGTCAACACGAGACACTGACGTTTAATGTCCTTCACTTACAGACAGACCGTGTGACCACATGATGACAGTCAGTCTGCAGGAAACAGCACATCTGGACCTCATAAATACATTTACACACAGATGTGTCACCTCTCCACAGACACATCTAGTTTCGTCAGCCAATCAGAACGTGCCATGTCTGACTGGAGCGTGATGTCATCATGCTAGTTTCTTTGACTTTCAGGGGAAAATAGATAAATCAGTCAAATCAGATCAAATCAAAGTTTCCATTTTGTGATCTGTAACATGAAGGTGATGATTTTATTTTTAGAAGGTTTTATTGTCACGCACCAAGACACCACAGCAAAGTCCTTGTATGTGAAAACTTACTTGGCAATAAACTTGATTCTGATTCTGATTCTGTTTCAGAAGTGCATCTCTGATGAATAAAGGTCAAAAAGAGGAAAAGAGGAAACTAACACAGGTCACAGCGGCTTTCTGAAGCACTGCATGAAAATCTAAAGAAAGGCAGGAACATTAGAGGTTGTTCAGGATGGCCGATGGCCTGAAAACAACATAAAATCAACATCTTGGTCACATGACCACTTCATCCTAAACAGGCTCTGGGGACATCTTCTGTGGATCAATCATAACATGTCAAAGGTCAAACTTTTAAGCTTAATAAAGAAGCTTGAAACAGTAAATCAACATCTGATCGATCAATACATCCAGATCCTTCACATTAAAAGCCTCGTTAAAACTGTTCACTCCAGTATGTTCATAAACAACAAGCTCAGATAGAACATAATTCAGTTCAGTTCAGGTGTTCCATGGAGTCTAAAGAGTACTGACAAATGTAAGCCAATCACAGTCAGCCGCGATGGTCAATTTAATGTTTAAATATGTATTTTATCCGTCTGACGGAGAGTTGGAGCTGTTTTTATTTGAATTTATGAGAAGACGTTAACATGGACACACGAGCCCCAACCAGACTCCTGTCAGAAAATACACTATTTTAGTAAATTGAATAGATTTAGTTACTGTAAAACTTTAATCAAACGCAGAGCCACAATTAAACATAGAGTTGTCTGTTTTTTACATTAGTTCTTTGGATGTATAAAACCTGTTAACTTCGTTGGTCAAACGAAGACCGCACTTTAACTGACATAAACAATACTTTCTCTTCTTCCTGCACCATGTTGTTGGCTGTGCTTGTTTTTGTTACCTTGAGTTTTACAATAAAAGTCTCCCCACCTTTCTCTGTGTAGTTTTCATCCCTTTTTCGGGACGCTAAATAAGCTTGTTGCCGGGTGCCGTAAAACGAGTGTTGTTAACTGTCGTGAGTGAATGACAGTCACATTCAAGACCATTGCCATTACAGCACAGAGGAAGAAATATGACCTGAAATTCAAGCTGTCAGTTGTCATAAAACACAGGAGAGGTAACAGCTCAGGTAGGCTACAGGTATGTTCTCTCTCTATCAGGTGGGCCTAGATGCGCTGTCTCTCTGATACAATAGCCTCATTTTTATACAAGTAATTTTCATACTGGTTTAAGTAAACATTTTGATGGTATTTCCCATCTTTGCTGATCAAGAGTTTTGTGCAAAAGGAATTAAAAGTCTGTCCCAAATTGATGCCTGTCCCAAAGAGAGGCAAGTTGAGTTCAGTGACGAAGCAAATAAAAGCTTGGCTTATTAATTTAAGTTTTACAGTAGTTCAGTTTTAGGCATAACTAATTCAACTGATATCAGCCGGTACCAGCAGGAGGTTAAATGTAAAGTTTGTCCTGAGGGTGGCGCTACAGGAAAATCCTATTAAGAGCTAAAGGTTCATCCTCTGAGGAGCAGGAGGGAGATCAGGAAATTTTGACCCTGTATTTTGATGTTTCTTTTGTACAAGTGGATTTTTTGTGCTGACAGTGATGATGGAGGAAAGACTCTGGGGAGCAGGAAGGTACAGAGTGACATTAATGAAAGTCTGTTGTTCTGGAGTAACACTGCTGTCTTTAGGCCTCGCTGCCTGAAAGACAAGAATATGAGAGTGAAAGTCAAAGAACAGAATCCCTCAGAAAAAGACAGAATTAGAGGGAGAGATGGATCCTAATCCACGAATAAAGCTGACTCAAATAGAAAGCCTCACAATAGCAGCTGCTGCCTCTGATAACTGATCCCATCAGTGAACTTTATCTCTCTGTTCTGCTCTCAGAGATCCTCGGGGATCAGGTTTTTCCTGGTAGAGACTTTGTGTTCACTTCCTGCCGATGTTTCCTCTCCTGACGGGGAGACTAAGAGCCCGGAGCAGCAGGTCGGGGTGGAGGGAGGTTTTAAGGTCAGATTTATGTCTTCAGAGTGTGTTAGTGGGCAGATTTACGGTGGTACGTCGTCCTGTGAAAGGCCGAGTGACGGTTTGATGAGAGGGAAGATGCAGAGTGATGAGCGGCTGTCAGATGGTCGCATAGTGATGGATGACAGGGAGGTCAGACAGGTGGGATGGGGGGGGGGCACTCCCTTTATTTTTTTACAGCAGAATACATGAATTAAGTTTGATTGTTGATGGTGTCAGCTCAGTCAAATCCTTCATTACAGTGACAGAATCAGAACCACACAAGTCCTGCATTTCATGTGTTATTTCAGACGTCAGCAGTAAAATGTCCCCCAGTCTCACAATAAAAGTACTGATGAAGATAAAACCTCTTATCTCCAGTTTAAGGGTTCAGTTGGATAAAGAAAGATGGACTGAAAAACATCAAAAAGAAGATAAGAAGGAAGGAAAAACAAAGTACAAAGAAGGGATGAAAGAAGAAGAAATAGATGTTATTCACTGTGACACTCAGCAGAAAAATGCTGTTCAGTCCTGGAAAAATGTACATTTGGGAGATATAAGATTAAAACCTGACAGCAGCCACTCATGATCACTGAAGCAAGTACATAAATAATAGTGAAAACGTCCATGTGCAGCTGTAACTGCATGTTGAGGTGACGTCGAAATGGCGTTTAGTATGGCGTTCAGTATGTTGTTTCAAAACAATAAGAATCATTCAGCCCTGGGTCTTTTGGGCCTTTCTGGAGTCCCTGAAGTCTGAAGACCAAAGGTTTTCATTTTGTTCACTCAAGAAATATATTAAGGTTAACAAGATCCAGAACTTTTTCAAACAAGTGTTTTCATCTCGAGACATTATCTTGTTTCTTAAGACGTTACCTTGTTCCTGCTGGATAATAACATGGTGTCCACATGGTGATGAATGTTGTGTTCCTCAGTCATTATTTCGTTCACATAAGTTATGATCTGGTTTCATGCACTTTATTATCTTGTTCTCATGAGTTCTATTTTTTGCAGGAGTGATGTGCAGGCAAGATGAATGCCACAAATTGGTATCATGTTCCAACAACATATCATCTGGTTTTCGTCTCAGCTCTGAGACTCTTCTTCTTCTTCTGTTTTCCTCTCAGCTTTGAGTCTACTTCCCTCCGGGTCAGGCTTCCTGTCAGCTGGTTTGTCTTTTGTCTTCATGCTCTGATCGACAGTTCCCTGCTTATGTTTCTCTATCTGTGAACATCATAATCCTATTTCCTCCTCTAATCCCCAAATTGAATTCATGAGTTTGGGTGAAGCCCCAACATGGAAGTGTCAGTGTTGTGGGAGATAAACATTTGTGGCCTCCAGGACGAATCATTTCTGAGTTTGTTTGCGGTGACGTTCATTCAGAATGAAACAAGAAGCAGCTCAGGTTGTTTTAATCCAAGCAGAACTTTTTCCTTTTGATAATGTAGTTGCTGTCAAACACTGTCTCTTTAAAAATATACGTTCTGTAGGAAATAAAATTCTCTTTAATAAACAGGGGGACATCATCATTGTTTGGCTCAAACACATCCATACACCCCATGGTGTGGTCAGCACCTCTCTACAGGTGAACTCTTTATTTCTAACCTCTAAAGAACTGTAGGAGCTCATTATAGATCTGGGAAACAGCAGTTTGACTGAATGATCTGAACTCAAGGTCTCCTTACGAGTTTTTCCTGGAGGTTGTAAGTGTTGAATTTTGATCACAAAGACCTTTGACCTTTTCGGTCAGATGTTCAGACAGCTGATGTCTGTCGCAGGTATTAAAAACCAGACTAAGAGGCTACAGACATGCTAACAGGCCCGCGAGGCTGCGCTTTGAGCTAAATGCTAACGTCAACATGCTAAGTGGTTCTTCGAGTTCATCCTGAGGGGAACACGAACATCTGAACCACATTTCATCACAAGCCATCCAACAGCTGTTGAAATGTTTCAGTCATAATTTTATTCTTTGGTCAAACTTTTATGACTTCAGATTATATTTTATTTAGGAAGAGTTCTTAGTTTAAAGTGATGTTTGGGCAGTTTGACTCATTAAGTTAAAGGAAAAAGGTTGAAACATGGTTCTTTTTCCCAGAACTGAGGTACTGATAAAGTATGGTTGTTAAGAAAACTTCCTGTTGGAGAATTTATTCCCCACGGAGAGACAGAAGCTGACATGAGCAGATTAACCTGAATAAAGACTGAAGTGACTTCCTGCAGGTGAACGCCAACAGTTGAACTCTGATTGGCTGACGGAGCGTCTCTGATCATCTTCATCCCTCGGAGCAGCGAGACGATAACTAACTGAGTCTTCACGGTCAGATGAGATTATCTCACTGACTTCCTGTCAGTATCAGCAGCCTCAGGTAGCATCACACTGTTTACTTCACCCTGAAAGTGTGAATTCATTATCAGGTGAAGCTTTTACATTCTTACTAAAGAGAAAATAAACACAACTGCAGAAAAGTGCTTGAGAATCTGAAGGAAAGTTTAGATTTGTTAGGATCAGTTGGAGACAGAAAAACATTAAATCCCATGATTATTATTTTAAAATCTCTTCTTTTGTTTAATTTATAATGTGAATATCCCTAATGTTGCACCTGCCCTGAAGTGAAAAGCTTTTTAAAAACAGAAAGACCCAAACCAAAAGATACCTGGGGATAATCAGTCCGGATCCACACTACGTTACAATCTCTCTTCTTCCTGGAAGGCTTTTAATTTGAAACATCTGGACAGGAAGTGTTATAGGACAGAAGCTTAACAGCGATAAAAAAGACAGCAAAGTAGACTGAAGTTAGTAAGCAGAGTGAAGATTGGACATGTTGTTTTAAATTAACTTTTCACTGGATTTCTAATGAGAGATGTCAGAGTTCAGGTATGTCCAGCCACATTTAAACTGCTGTTCAAACATGAGGACAAATGTAAGAGTTTCATTTGTCATCGTGTGTTCATATTGATAGAATAAACTCAACTCAAAGGTCCACTGACCAGCTTCTATGAACTTTCACCTCTTTCATGGTCTGAGATTCATTTCTTAAAATATCCTGTATATGAGCAACGACACACTCAGGTTCAGGTTCAGGACTACATTAATTACATTAATCCTACAACGTGGTTAAGGATCAGACCACATGGGTTATGTTCAACATCATTTATGTGTTTGTTCTTATTCGTCCCAACAAAAGTGAAAGCTCTGATTAGTTCATGCTGGCTTTTATCTGAGAAACAATGGGATATTTCATGTTTAAAGTTTCAATAAACACGTTTTACAAGATAAAATATGGTTTCACCATAAAACTTACGATGATCCTGCAGATGTCCATAAAATCTCTGCTTCAAGCTTCTGAATGGAAACAGATGGAGAACAATAGAAAGAGATTAATAAAACTGATCTGAAGCAGAAATTAATGACGAAAATGATCTGTTCATGGCATGACACATCTATCACTAAAATCAAAGCATTTATTATAAATATCTGTTATTATGCGTCCACAGTTCATTTTGACCACTTTCATTTGGTTCGTCCCCACACAGTGAGCCACAGTGAGCAGTGTTTAAGATGTCCAGATGTGAAATCAATTGTGGTTTGAATCACGTATAGAAAATAATTCTCATACTTTTATCTCACAGTGAATCTCTTTATCTTTATCTTTTTATTATGAGTCAGTCTAAACTGAATGAAAGTTGGTTATTATTCTGGTGAGTTTAATCAGCTGATCAGGGATCAGCTGATTAAACTGCAGCAGGCTGTGTTCGGCAAGACTGAGAACAACACTTTGTTACAGCTGCAACACACCATCAATAAGTCAATACACACACACACACACACACACTCACAGGTGGGGCTGAAGGTCTGGACAGTCATCAGGCTTCAGGTGGGGCTGAAGGTCTGGACAGTCATCAGGCTTCAGGTGGGGCTGAAGGTCTGTAGTGGATCCTGAGCCTCTCAGGTTGATTCATTTTCTGTGTTTTTTCTCCATCAGAGAACAAAAACCTTTGATGAGATTCTGTAAAACACACGTTAACATTCAGATACGAGCGAAGACTTTGTCCTGATGAACTTTGTGAGTCCTCATCTAAAACAATAAAAACAAATCAAACATCATGTAAAACCTTTTATACTTTCACTTCTTCTCTCTCTGAAGCTCCAAGGTTTCTTTTTGTGTCCATGTGTGGAAAGTTCAATCACAAACTTCTGAGATAAAAAACCTTGGACACACAACACATGCACTGAAAGCAGACAAAGTGTTGAAACATTTGAAATAAATTCAGGGAAGACATGGAATAAGAATGAGATGTTACATGTACGCTTGTTGACAGTTTTTTCTCTTGTAAACACAATTATTGAACGTGACACTTAGAGAATAAAACACTTCAACTCAAGTCTCTGAAACTCTAAACAGGTTTTTGCTTTGCAGCCGAAGTGTAAATCAGCACGGCCCTTTAGCACCACACGGTTCTCTATAAGACTCAGGGTGAGGTCTACAGCCTGGGTTCATTTGTTCATCACTTCCTGTTTTATTTTGTTGTACTCTCCTCTCGTCACTTCCCGCCCTTGTAAACTTTCTCCTTTGGCTCTCATCTCTGTGTTTGAGTCGTGCTTTCGAGTCCTCTGCCTGAAGTTAGACGATGGCAACAACAAAGACGGGTAATGAACGTCTGGACGAGGCTCTGCAGGTCTTTTATTAATAAACACAAAGAATCTAATGATTTATTCAGCTTATTTCCAGTTTTAGGCTTAAATAAATCAAACATTTAATCAAACTACACACACGGTTTAAAGTCTTCTGCTGAAATATTCTGATTCATATCCACACACAGTGCTGCTGTTTCCCCCGAGACTCTCAGCCTGTTTATCTGCAGACAAACTGTTCATTATCGACGTGGAGCAGCTCCACTTTGTCTTTGTCCTCTTTCATGCCGACACTCTGCGATAATGAACGAGGTCCAGACAACAGCCAGCGTTTACTGTAAAACAAAGTTTAAACTCCACTTTCACATCAGACCTGCCTGCCGGATGTTTTATTTATGACATCAAACATTCATAGACTCAGGATTATTTATTAAAAGAAAGCTTTTGAATGGGCCTGGCAAACAGAAGGACGCCTGCTCAGTAATTACCCTGGAAACACTGGTGGGCTTGCACATTAACCTGACGTTTTACACTTCTGCTCACTTCAAATTAAGAGTTTTGTCCACAGATTCAGGCGTTTAAGCTCCTTTATTTAATGGCCTTGTTTCTGTTGTTCAGCATTAAATAAAGGGATGTAAAGTCAGCTCCCCCCCGTTGTCCTCCTTTTCTTCTCCTTCCTCTTCTTCTCCTCTGTCTTCTTGTCCTTCCTCTTCTCCTCCTCTTCTTCTTCTCCTTGTTTTTCTCCTTCCTCTTCTCCTCCTCTTCTTCTTCTCCTTGTTTTTCTCCTTCCTCTTCTCCTAATCTTCTTCTCCCCCTCCCTCCTCCTCACTCCAGCTTTATTCTCGCCTTTCTATTTATAGTCACCACAGGACTGGGAGGAGGCAGCAGGAAGACTGGGAGGACTGGGAGGAGGCAGCAGGAGGACTGGGAGGAGGCAGCAGGAGGACTGGGAGGACTGGGAGGAGGCAGCAGGAGGACTGGGAGGAGGATGTGGCTCTGAGACGCTGGCAGCAGTTTGTTGGACTATAAACAGAATGAGAACAAACATCAGCCTGTTATTAGCCGGAGCCACGTTAGACGGAAGCTGAATGGCTGCATGTCAACGGGAAGTTTAGTGGAATATTTATATATATATATTTTTTTTAATTTATCAGCCACTTAAACAGCTCAGTGGGAATATTGTGTTTTATAATAATAAGGACAGAAACAGGAATATTCAGTTTCCATGTGTTTTACCATCCTGGTTTGATTACCTCCGTAAATTACTTCATTCATAAAAACTAAATTGAGTCATAGTTCACATGTGGAAGTTAACAGGATTTGAATTTACACTAAATTTACAGCAACAGCATGTGTGTGTGTGTGTGTGTGTGTGTGTGTTTGTGTGTGTGTGTTTGTGTGCGTGTGTGTGTTTGTGTGTGCTTGTGTGTGTTTGTGTTTGTTTGCGAGTGTGTGTGTGCGTCTGTGTGTGGGTGTGTGTCGGTTTGTGTGTGTGTGTGCGTGTGTGTGAATGTGTTTGTTTGTGCTTGTGTGTGTGTTAGTGTGTGTGTGTGTGCGCCTGCATGCGTGTGCGTGTTAGTGTGTGTGTGTGTGTTTGTGTGTGTGTGTGTGTGTGTGTGTTAAAGGTAACACTGCAGCAGCTCTGAAGGTAAACCTCATCCATAATTCATCCTGACGTCTGTAATTATGTCGTCATGGTAACGTCATAAAACATAAATGATGTTGCTGCTTCATGTGGTTTTTAATAATTCAGACAACAAAAGCAGAGGCAGGGATGTCACCGGTGCATTGTGGGTCGTGAGGCTGAGAAGATAAACTCAATGAAGCTGATTTCTTTCAGACCGCAGGAGGACAGAAACGCCTCCCTGCTTCAAACACCACCTGACGTCACATGACTTTATATCACCTGACAGTCGGGAACTTTCTGCTGCTCAAGTCTTCTTCATCCCTCCCAGATCAGGTGTCAGGTGACCTGGTCTCAGAGAGCCGGGAAGACAGGTGTGTAGGTGTGTGTGTGTGTGTGTGTGTGTAGATGTATAGATGTGTGTGTGTGTGTGCATGAGTTGCTGTTATTTAGAGCATACAGGATCAATACTTGGGGCTCGATCTTTACCTTAATTTGAGTGTGATCTTTATTTGAGTGGTTGAGTCATTTTATTTTGAGGAAGTTTTGGTGTTTGCTAAAGAGAATTTATAACCAGACATGGATGTTGAACATACGAGATGATAATAACAATAAATCATGTTGTCGGACCTCCGGGGCTCCGTTAGAGAGTCTGAGTCCACCACAGAGGAAGAATTCTTCTGCTTCCTTCACATCAGGAAATCAGCTGCAGCTTAACGAGCAGAAAACAATCCTGCATGTAACAGCAGCGAACAGGCGCAGATGCAGGATTATAAAGTGATCCCTAACAGAGTTAATCAGCCGTATCAATCCTTCAGGTAATGAAGTCCGGCTGAAGTCCAACAGTAATCTGCTGCTGCAGCTGCAGGCGGCCAATCAGGCGGCAGCTGGAGCAGAACTGGATCAATGCAGTTTTTCTCCTGCAGCTGAAACTGAGCTGCTGAGTGTGTGTGTGTGTGTGTGTTCTGGTTCTGGGCCGGTGTTAGTGTAGTGTTGTGAGCCTTTTAAGAACTGGTCTGCTGTCCCGTGGGTTAGAGAGAGCCCCCCCCCCCCCCGCCATTTCATAATAAAACTTTAATATAACGTTTATATAATGGTTATATAATGTTAATACAATAAGCAATATAACGTTGATATAACATTAACACAACGTTAATATATCATAACATAACATTAATATATCATAACATAACATTAATATAACATTAACATAATGTTAATATAACGTTAATATAACATTAATGAAAGCCTCATCCACTGTGTCGCTCTGGTTTTTTGTAATGGCGGCCACAGCGTTTAGTTGGTGCTGCTGTCACGATGATCCGGCCCTCAGACTTAAGTGGTTTCTTGGTTCTGGATCAGCTGGATCTTGGAGCCACTCTGGAACCAGATTTCCCTGCAAAGAGCCGGATCTTTTGCTGCCAGAACACCAAGAACTGGATCGAGATTAGGCACCGACTCTGAACCGGCTCCGACCTGTTCTGGGGGAAAAGGGCCTGAGTAAGTGTGTGTGGGTGTGTGTTTGTGTGTGTGTGTGTGTGTGTGTGTGTGTCCGACCCCCCCGTCCACTCGTCCCTGATGTCACTTCACATAAACAAAAGCAGGACGCCATCGATCAGCGTCATGCTCAGAGTCCTGAAGCTGCAGAGAGTTTTTTAATTAACCCCCCCCCCACCCCGTCAGCCTGCCAGAGGGAAGAGGAGGCCGGAGACATGGAGGGCGGCGGGAGAAGAAGAGAGACAGAAGAGAGAAAGAGAGACAGCGAGGGGGAGATAATTAGAAAACAGAGCTGGGAGCTGAGAGGTTCAGTCACCTGAGCTCAGATCTGCAGGTGAAACCAGACAGATAAATCAAGCTGGGTCCAGATGAGTCCAGATGAGTCCAGATTAATGTGGCAGAGAAACAGCTGGAGCAGAACTGGACTCCACTGGAATCCAGGTGGAGTCCAGTTCTGCACACAGATCCAAAACCATCACAGACTGGAACCAGATCAGACTGCACCACAAACAATATGGGTGTTTAGTTTTCTAGACAAAGACTTCAAGATGTTGACAGAGTCCACCTGGAGTGTATAGTCCACCTGGAGTCCACCTGGAGTCCACCTGGAGTGTATAGTCCACCTGGAGTCCACTTGGAGTCTACCTGGAGTCTACCTGGAGTGTATAGTCCACCTGGAGTCCACCTGGAGTGTATAGTCCACCTGGAGTCCACCTGGATTCTAAAGTCCACCTGGAGTCCACCTGGAGTCCACCTGGATTCTAAAGTCCACCTGGAGTCCACCTGGAGTCCACCTGGATTCTAAAGTCCACCTGGAGTCCACCTGGAGTGTATAGTCCACCTGGAGTCCACCTGGAGTCTACCTGGAGTCTACCTGTCAGCCGTCTGTGAGGTCTGCCAGATATTATTTTAAATATTGATATATTTTGAGTTTCCGTCTCAGCTGCAGCTAAACTCATCGATCGGCTTCACTGTTTTTCATCGGTTTTAATGAAAGTCAGGAGCAGACTGGAATACTGATGACACACACACACACACACACACACACACACAATAACACACAAACAAACACACACACTCACACACACACAGACACACACAAACAGACGGACACATACATGGACACACACACACAATGACACACAAACAAACACACACACTCACACACACACAGACACACAAAGACACACACACACAGACGGACGCACACACGGACACACACACACAATAACACACAAACAAACACACACAGACACACTCACACACACAGACACACAGACACACACAATAACACACAAACAAACACACACAGACACACTCACACACACAGACACACAGACACACACACGGACACACACATACACACAGACACACACACAGACACACACAGACACACTCACACACAATAACACACAATAACACACACACACTCACACACACAGTAACACACAGTAACGCACAGTAACAGACACACACAGTGACACACAGTAACAGACACACACAGTGACACACAGTAACAGACACAGTGACACACAGTAACACACAGTGACACACAGTGACACACAGTAACAGACACAGTAACACACAGTAACAGACACACACAGTGACACACACAGTGACACACAGTAACAGCCACAGTAACACACAGTAACAGACACACACAGTAACACACAGTAACAGACACAGTGACACACAGTAACACACAGTGACACACAGTGACACACAGTAACACACAGTAACAGACACAGTAACACACAATGACACACAGTAACAGACAGTGACACACAGTAACAGACACAGTAACACACAGTAACAGACACAGTAACACACAGTGACACACAGTAACAGACACAGTAACACACAGTAACAGACACAGTAACACACAGTGACACACAGTAACAGACAGTGACAGACAGTAACAGACACAGTAACACAGAGTAACACACAGTAACAGACACACACAGTGACACACAGTAACACAGTAACAGACACAGTAACACACAGTGACAAACAGTAACAGACACAGTAACACACAGTAACAGACACAGTAACAGACACAGTAACACACAGTGACACACAGTAACAGACAGTGACAGACAGTAACAGACACAGTAACACAGAGTAACACACAGTAACAGACACACACAGTGACACACAGTAACACACAGTAACACACAGTAACAGACACACACAGTGACACACAGTAACAGACACAGTAACACACAGTGACACACAGTAACAGACACAGTAACAGACAGGGTTGGTCACTCTCTGTGGTTTTCAATCAGACTTCAGTAATAGTTTTTCTACTTTGAGTGGAGACAATAGATCTGTGTATCAATCATCATCAGCTGACTGTCTCCCTACACACATACACACACACACACACACTGACACACACACACACACACACTGACACACACACACACACTGACGCACACACACAGACACACACACACTGATATACACACTGACACACACACACACACTGACGCACACACACAGACACACTGATATACATACTGACACACACACACACACACTGACACACACATATACACACTGACCGGTGTCGTGTAACATTCACGGACTGTTGTATTCATCAGAGTGACTGTTAAAACGATGTGTTTAAGGACTGTTGATGACTGTAAACATGTCACCTTCAGATTCCAGAGCTGCTTATTGTGCAACATAAACACACACACGCTGAATCCTCTTCGACTCCCCCGGAACCGACGTATTGTTTTTAGACTTGGGGGGGAGAGGTGTCACCGTGGCAACCAGCGTCCTCCTAATGACCCTTTCCTGCGGTGAGGGTGCTTTGTTTCACGTCCTCCCTCTGCTTCATGACTGCCAGCAAGATTATGTTCATGAGACATGACAGAGGGAGGAAGGCGAGGACAGACGAGCAGGTGAAGAACAGAAAAAGCTCATTTTGTCTCCGAGGGGAGAAGCAGGGACCCGGAGACGGTCGCTGGTTATTGAGGCTGCAGTAAAGCGTTGATTTGGTTGATGGATGGAGTGATAAAGAGGAGGAGAATAAAAAAGAAAATGGGGGAGGGTGGGAGTGAAATGAGGTAGTTGGGCTGAAGGACACAAGTTCAGGGTCTGAATTCATCCGTTTAACAGGAACAACGGGAACATTTTCAAGGCTGACGGTTTAAGAGGAGAAAGAAAAGCTTCAGGGTTCCTTTCTTAGCAAATTCAAACAGCAAGACAGCAGGAAGCGATTCTGTGGAAAGTCTGGTGGATCTCAGAGTCGCCTCATCATCGCCCATAACTGAACATGTCCTACTAACGTCCCTGAAAAGACATTATAGTTCATTTCCAACCAAATAATTCAAATTAACTACTTTAACCTTCTTTTAAACAAAGCAAATCAGCTGAACATGCAGAAATGTGTATTTGATGCTTGCAATTTTTAACCTCAGAGGAATAAAAAGTTTCCACCAAATATATTAATATTTACTTTGTTTCATTGGATCTCACTCATGTGTACTACCTGTATATGTGTACTACCTGTATATGTGTACTGACTGTATTTGTGTACTACCTGTATATGTGTACTGACTGTATATGTGTACTGACTGAAACATGTCCCTGTCCTTGTGTGGTTGAAGCTCTGAAAACAGAGAACTAAAGTATTCGCATTAAATCAAACATGTCAACAGAAATTGTGTCCAATAAATTAAAGTAAATCCAATAAAGTTCAGCCAATCAGGTGGTCGGAGACACAGAAACAGAAATGACTCACTGCTGCTCATAAATCATGATTCTGTCAGTCGGCAGCAAGAAATGAGAATCAGATGAGTGTAGCAACATGTTTTCTCCCATCTGGACTCTATCAGCTGTACATCAGAGGACCCTGTGTACAGACATGTTAGTGAGGACATCCACCTCAGGGAGGACATCCACCTCAGGGAGGATATCCCCTCAGTCCCTCAGTGTCTCACGCAGAGACGTCTCTGCTGAACGAAGAGTTGATATCAGTCAGATCATTTCTCTTGTCGTGTTTGCAGCCGAGCTTCTTACTCAAAAAAGTGATAAGAGCGAGCGCAGAAGGCAAAGAGGTAAATCACAGCAGGAAGGAGGGAGCAGAGAGAGGCAGCGAGGGGGAGGAAGAGGAGAATAGAGAGGAAACATAGAGGGAGAGGAGGGGGAGGACGGGGAGGAGGGGTAATGCTGCTTTTCATCACTGTCAGCAGGCCGGGCGCCGCTCTGCATGCTGGGATGGAGAGAATTGGAAGGAGGAGACGCAGGAGGGAGTTCCACCTCACTAAACTCAGCTCATTTATCTGTAATCCTCTCTGGATAATGTTCCTCTGAGAGGACTTTTATTTCTGTTTGTTTGTCGACAGACAAATTCTGTTTCTGAAAACTCTGCTGACTGAGAACAAGGGATTCTGTCACGGAGACATTAAGACTCTGAATATCAGACGTGATCGGAGGCCGTTCCAATATTTAATAGAAAATAATAATAAATAGAATTACAATATATAAGATGTATTAAGTCAGCATCATTTACTAATATTTAAATGTTTGATTTATACTATAGGGAAGTCCAATCGGCTTCATTTTGAGCATTAAATTGTTTTTCTAATGCCATTATTCATCATATATTAATATAATAGTTTATAACATATTTGAGCCATGTACCTGAACTAATCAAATAATAAAACATCAACTCATGAAGAAGAACGCAGGTGGGAGCTGTGTAATTATTAATGGTGGAAAGAACAGGAGGTTTTATCCGTGAGGAAAATTCCGAATTGTGCTTTGCTTTCCTTTGAAAGTGGAGGTTGTGTATATGATGAAAGGAGGCAGGATGAACGTGAAGTTGTTGCCAAAATAACAGGTCGTTACAGCTCACGTGTCCAGATCAATAAAGGGAGAGATTAATAGAAAATGAAAACGCTGTTTAACATCTGGAAAGCTGTCATGGACATTCAGCACGTTGATACGTCCCTAACTCCAGACTCAGGATTCAGTGATCATCAGTCAGGTGGATTCTGCATCAAAGTCAAACCTCCGTCACCTTCTTGGCTTTACTTTCTGTAAAATAAAAAGTGATGCTGGAGGGCCTGAGAAGCAGATTTCTACTGTCAGAAAGTGCTGGAAAAAAGGTTTTTATAACCAAAGTTTAGATTCATCCGAAATTACAGGCGGATTTGAAACACTCATGGTGAATGAATGAAGTGTGTTGAAAGGAATCAGTTACAGTCTTGGTCGGACAGTCTCAGTGATGGACGACAATCATTGTGTCGGCCTCCCAAAGTGCACATTTGTGCAAAAGTATTCACAAGACAATAAACACAAACACCGTCCAGACGAGGGGGAGAGTCTTCACAGAGTTTAACCATCGCTCTGAAGACTGCAGGTAACCATGGCAACGGCACTGATGTTTGATCTTGCCTTGACACTTCAAGACCTCTTCAAGACCTCCTCATCCTCCACAAGGACCTCTCAAAACCCTCTCAAGGACCCCAGGAGCCACCTGAGGGATCCCTGGGGTCTTCTCAACATCTGTACAAACACTTCAAAGACATCTACAAACACTTCAAGGACCTCTGTGACCTGTATGAAACCACCTACAAAAGGACCTCTGGAAACTCCTCAGAGACTTCCTTATCCTCCACAAGGACCTCTAAACCCTTTTTAAAGATGCCAGGAATGTCTTTAAACCACTTCGAGGACCTGTAAAGTCTTCACAACAACATCTAAAACCCTTTCTGTGACCCCTGGAACCTCCTCAAAAAATATATTAAAGACCTCTACAGCCTTCTGAAGGACAGCCCTGGAACCTCTTCTAGATCTGTGCAACTCCTACAAAGACCTCCAAATCCAGGCACCTCTTCATGGTCTCAACCTCATCGCCCATCACCCACAACAACTTCAAGAACCCATGGTTCCTTCTTGAGAGCAGAAGAACCTCTTCAAGGATTTCTGCAATCTCTTCAAGGATCACAAACCTCTTCAAGGTCCTATACAACCTCTTCAAGGACCTGTACATCCACCCCAGGGCCTTCTGGAACCTCTTCAAAGACCCCTACAGCATCTTAAAGGCCTCTGATGTTTAGTAACACATATTTTCCTGTGGTTGGTAACTGTTAGGACTGAACCAGAATATCAAACAGAAAACAACCATTTCTTCTTCTTAGTTTCACTGGAAACACTCCTTCAGAGTCCTCTCATTATGTGAGCTGTGTTCCCACCATCGATTACTGCTGATTTGTGTTCCAGGCTGTTTCTGAAACCAAAATCCATCTCAGATCTGCTAATTGCTGCTAGAAAAGACATTTTCTGTGTAAATTGAAAGTAATTTTCTGGCAGCAGATTGTAGTTTAAAACCCGGCAGGACGTTTGTTGGAAATGTTCCTTCTTTTCTTTTACAGATGCTCCCATGAAGCAGCTGCAATCCTTTCTGTTGTGTATTCAATCATAAGGTACACACACACACACACACACACAAAGTTTAAAGTCACTCACCTTTTGGAAACTCTTAAAAACTGTTATTTTTCCATTTATGAAGCCCCGCCCCCCCTTAGTTACTGTTGCTATGTCTGTAATCTTATGTAGTTTACATTTACCATCAAACTTCAGAGTAACTGACCGGTTACTAAACCCCGCCCCTGAACAGTGGTTGTCCAATCATAGCTTAGCAACAGTATCTAGGCACAGCAGGGAGTCAAGGCGAGGTTCACATGACCAACAGCAAGCTAATCTGCCGTCATGTGTTCTAGCTGCTGAGTCGTGTTTGTATTAATAAGAGGCGGAAACAAAGATGGCGTCCCGTTCATTTCTATGGGCGTTGCTCATTGAGCATGCTCAGTAGAGTCTGTTGGCCTCCCGCCAGGCTCCAACACACACGAATGGGGTAAAATAATTTATTTACGGCTCCTTTAGACTTTGCACATGTTGGTGGACTGAATGGATCAAATTCTGGAACTAAAAGCTGTTTCAGAGTAAATGTATTGAATTATTTCATGTAATTATTTATTAATTCAGCATCAGATCAGTGTGGCCACATCCTTCACATCATTATTACAGGAGGTGTGAAAAGGTCTTTAAAAAGCCCGTCTGATCTTCATCAGTTAATCGCAGCGCTGCCCCTCCAATGTTTGACGCCATCGAGCTCTGGAACAGTGGGGATGTAAGGAACTTCGGCTGGCCTGCGAGGAGGCTCAGCGTAGCGTCCGTAGTGTTCAGTGTGAAGCAAGAGGACAGGTGATTAAACAGTGAAGTGTGTGTGTGTGATGGACGGTCTAACAGTGTGATTCAGTGGGAGAGGCATTAGGAGAGTCCCAGCACTTTTCCTTAATTAGGTCAGTCTCTTTTAATTACCTCTCAGTCTGCACAGCAAATTAGACCTCCAACACTCTGTCTCTCTCTCCCATCAGCCATTTCTGCACTTCTCTTTCTATTGTCCTGCAAATCATGTGGTCAGCGAGGATCAGTATCGATGTGTTTTAATGTCTCCATTACAGTTTTACTGCCCCAATAAAGGCTTCAAGGTTAGAGGTGACGCAGGAGGCCGGACCTCACTTTCACTTTTCAGTTTAATGTCACTGAGAGAGCCTCGCTGTAATGGAGGATAAAGATAGAGATGATGGCGCTTTCATTCACTTCAACTGACATGCTTAAACTTTCCATTTATTCATGACGAGCTGAGCCTCCGAAGCCCCAACATGTCTCAGGACTCAGAACGTAAGCATGTACCTGTAACCATTATTTCTGTTATCGGCTAATTTTTCTTTTTGAAACAAAAAGTGTTTTTGTCTAAATGTGACAAAGTGAAAAAGTCCATCACAAGCTAAAGCTGAAGGTGACATCTTCAAATGTCTTCATCCGACTAACAGTCAAAACCAAACAGGTTCCTGATCATAGATAACTAAGGAGAAGGCCCAATTATTATTGATTATGAGCTTTCTGTTGATCAACTAAATTAATAAATGAAGATATCTGGCAGCCACGACACACGCTCCCTTTCTGTGAACATAGTTGATCTGCTGCTGAAAGTTAAACACGATCCCTGAACGTAGCATGGATATCTAAAGAGATCCAGATATTTCCCTCAGGAGGTGGTGGAGACCAAAACAGAAGAAATAGTTCCGGCATGTAAAGTAACTTCCCTTTAAACCACAAACTTTCCTTTTCACACTTCTGTTTGTGTTTGAATTAAACACGAGTCATCGTGTTTATTAGCCTCTCAGGTGCTGTAGGCTAGCGCTTCCAGTCTTTGTGCTAAGCTAAGCTAACCACAATGTCCTTGTGGAGAGAAAGAATTTTCTGAAGTGTTAAACTGTTCCTTTAACGGACATTGGTGCAATGATCCTCTCATTAAAGCAGCAAGGGGACGAGAGCAGAGAGCTCAGACTAGATGAGTTTGTGAAGCTCGGCTGAACCTGAATCCTTTGACTTAATTAAGATTAGTTTCACCGAGTCGGCAGAAACGGATGCAATTAAAAAGCAGCGATGAACAATATTACAGCCAGAACCAGACGGGCTCTGAATTAGGAAGTCGGAAAATGAAAGTGACAATGGAAAATGAATTTGTCTCTTTGAGGCTGCAGTTTAACTCCAGATTTATGCGGAGGGATTTCATGATGATCAGTCTTCGTCTCTTGGCTGGACGACACTGAGACACTGAGTCCCACCTGCTGCTGACGCCACACAGCTGCTACATCACTGAAGGGCTGACATGAACTCTCAGATCTGAAGAGGAAGAGTTTCCTATTTTAATAAATCCTAGCGTAGCTTAGCATAAATATCTGAAGCTTTGGCGCTTTAGAGGTGTCGTTGTTGTCGTTGTCTTTGTTGTTGTTGTTGTTGTCATTGTTGTCGTTGTCTTTGTCGTTGTTGTTGTTGTTGTTGTCATTGTTGTCGTTGTCGTTGTTGTCATTGTTGTCGTCGTCGTTGTTGTTGTTGTTGTCGTTGTTGTTGTCGTTGTTGTTGTTGTTAGCTGATTTCTCTGGATCAGCTCCAGCAGCTGATCGACCTCTGACGTCTCTCATCAACATGTGGAGGTGGAGGAGAAGAAGGAGAAGAAGAGGAGCAGGAGGAGGAGGAGCAGGGAAGAAAAGCAGGAGGAGGGGGAGGAGGAGATGAGGAGGAGGAGGAGGAGCAAGAGGAGGAGGAGGAGCAGTTTACATGGATCCAGTCCTCAGGATCTGCCCCGATACATCAGCTGATCAGGTGTGTGTGTGTGTGTGTGTGTGTTGAGGTGTTTTTCCTGTTTCACAGTTTTATTCGTCAACTGAAGAGAAAACTGAAACTAAATGAAAATTTCAGATGAAATGTTGAGTTTAAAGGTTCTGCAGCTGTAGAGAAATAAAAAGACGATGTGTGTGTTCAGACCCCCGTCAGGAGAAGTCGATGGATTTACTTTCAGTGATAAAGTGACTCTTTAATGGAGTCCTGAGGGAGCCCGTTGTCTTGGATACATTAAAGTCAGCATACTCAACACTGTTATTATTTTAATATTACCAAAATAATCTGCAGCTGAGATAGAAATTCACGGTTGGGTGTAAATCTTTTTTGTATTCCCTCGCAGTTTGTTTGACACCTTCTGCATCAATGAAATAATTCATTAATCTCTTCAGACTCCCGGAGCTGTCGGCTGTTCGCTCACATTTCCATAGAGCACATTTCAACAGAATTAAAACATGAATTTAACTTTTCTGTCGATTAACTAATGGATTCATTGTCAAACTGTTGCAGAAACTGTCAGAAAGTGTGTGTTCTGTAAGTGCTGTTTGTTGAGGCGAGTTTAACCTTCCTGGTCAGAGGTCAGGACAGGAAACAGCTGAGAGCAGACTGTATATTCAGCTCAGATTTATCTCACTCTGTGTGTTTAGAAGGAAACTGAACAGACAGCAGGAATCATCCGTCAGCTGGTCTGTGACCTCTAACGTCAGGCTGAGATTCATTCTGTCTGCACTTAAACTTCAACTGAGAGGAGTGAAAGGTCCTCGCTTTCCTCTCCATCATCCTGAACCAACTCCATCAGCCGGGAGGAGGAGGAGGAGGAGGAAGATATGAAGGGGAAAGAAAAGAGGGAGTGAAACAGAAATCAATACTGTGGCTGCAGGTTTCAATTCATTCCAAAACAACACGCATGAATTCTTCCCCATTTCCAGCTCAGATTAACTTCCTGCTGCTGCAAGTCCCCCGACATCCAGACAGGAGGAAGAACTCAGGGCCTCTACTGCAGGAAAAGTACTGATACACACTGAAAATACTGTGTTACAGTCAAAGTACTGAGACACACTGAAAATACTGTGTTACAGTCAAAGTACTGATACACACTGAAAATACTCTGTTAGAGTAAAAGTACTAATACACACTGTAAATACTGTTACAGTAAAAGTACTAATACACACTGTAAATACTGTGTTACAGTAAAAGTCCTGCAGTGAAACTGTTCCTCAGTAAAAGTCTGTGAGTATAATCAGTAACATGTAGTTAAAGTATTTCCACAGTAAAATGTCCCCTGTGCCTGTTGTACTATATATTCTATCATTAGATTATTATTCCTCATCATTCATGGAAAAGCAGGATTTTACTGTTGGAGCTCATTTTGAACTGTTTTGTATCGGACTGCAGCTGATGATTATTTTCATTCTGGATCCATCTGCTGATCATGTTCTGTCAGTCCACTAACTGATTAATGGACTGATGCTTTCAGCTGGACAAACTGTCCATGTGTTTTGAATGTGTAAAGTAACTAAAGCTGTCAGATAATAAAAAAAAGTAAATATTTCCCCTTAGATGTGGTGGAGCAGAAGGAGAAAGATTTGAGTAAAGAACAAGAACCTTAAATGTGTACTTGAGAGGAAGTAGAAAATGGAGCTTGAAGGTGGAACTCTTCTTCTCTGGTGTCCATCGAAGGCTGTCCAGCAGCAGAAAAGAGGCGGAGCTCGTCAGTACAGAGACGAGCAGCAGGAAGTCAGTCTGAACGCCTGTTTACCAGCTGCTGCCACTGTGGCACTCTGGGTGTTAAACACGGATTTTAAACAGACAGATCTTTTACTGTAGATTTGTATTTTATATTTAGGATTCTGGACTTTTGCAGGACTTGTTTTCTCTTTTTTCTTTCTGTCTGTTGTTTTGCAACAGGAGATGTGAAAACTTACTGAATAAACCTGCCTCTGAATCTGGTGAAACCTTCCGACAATCGTCTTCTTCCTCACTGCAGGACCAAATGTAGAGGCAGCAGATGACTGACAGCTCTCCCCTTTCTGGTCGCAGTCGCTGGTTTCAAGTCTTCTTCAGTACAGCAGGATGCTTGTGATTGACAAGTTGCTACTACAGCGACCACCAATCAGGATAGACGCAACATTACCCTCTCATCCAAAATAACGTCACTTCTCACTCCGAAACACAAGATGGCGACGGCAAGAACGCCAAACTCACAGCTTCGAATCATTAATTATAGAAACATTAAAACACAAAAGTATTAGTACTGATGAAGGACAAATCAAAATTTTTTACATCAGCATATTGTTACAAACATGAAGTATTACAGGGAATATAACAGATAATAAGAAAATAATCTTCAATCGATGTGTTTCAACTTATAAAACACCTTCACAGGGAGTAAAAATGTGTTTTCACAGTTGAATTTAAAGAAACTTCACAGGAACTTTCTGTTGTCAGTCACACTTTTATCTACTTGTTGGCTTTGTGTTTTTATTCCCAGACTCATTTGTTCTTCTTCTCTGCCCTCAGTTCATCCATCCGGCTGCTGCAACAGATGACCAGAGTTCACTGAGAGCTGCCTGTCCGTCAGACAGAGCAGGGGATTGTGGGATACCTCCTGAATCCTTCATCAGAAGGTAAACTGAGGAAAGGTCGTGGCGGTTCACAGAGACCCAGGAGCTTCTGGAGCTCCTCCTTGTTACTACAGCTCCTTCAGACCGGCACCAGTTTCCCCCAGACCACCAATCAGGACTCGGTTCATACTGGTTCACCTGTCGCCCCTCATTTCTATCAATTACACAAGTCACAAGTCACAAGTCAAACAAAGGCTCACCACTCCCAGGTCAGGTCCCGAGGCCAGGCTAACAAGTCCTAGGTCAGGTCCCAGGTCAAGGCTAACCAGTCCCAGGTCAGGTCCCGAGGCCAAGTTTACAAGTCCCAGGTCAGGTCCCAGGTCAAGACTAACCAGTCCCAGGTCAAGGCTAGTAAAGTCCCAGGTCAGGTCCCAGGTCAAGACTAACAAGTCCCAGGTCAAGGCTAGTAAAGTCCCAGGTCAGGTCCCAGGTCAAGACTAACCAGTCCCAGGTCAAGGCTAGTAAAGTCCCAGGTCAGGTCCCAGGTCAAGGCTAACAAGTCCCAGGTCAAGACCAACAACTTTAAAGTCAAGTTTCAGGTTATTCGGTTCAGATTTGACTTGTGTTGAAGTGCTACAGAAACATATAAAGATGAGTCGGATGTTGATTCAGACATGAGACCAACATATAAAACACAGTGAGAAGCACAGCCTGAGAGAGATGTGTTGACTTGTTTTAAAAAGCTCCCATCTTTCATCTATCAAACTAGTCAAGAGTTTAAAATAAGAATCAACCCGAAGCAACAAAAAGGTCCCTGCAGGCTTCAGTCCAAACCAAACCGAGCAGCCAAACACAGTCGTCAGGCTCAATCACAGATCAAAGGTCAGATTCTCTCGTTTCTCACCCTCAGTCTGCTCCTGCTTTGAGTTTAGGGTTTTCTGACATTTAGCTGTTTGCTTCACTGACTTCACAGTGTTTAAATCTAACAGCAACACAACTGTGTTGTTGTCCTCAGATTAGTTCAGATCTCTTTTGTCCCACAGGAAGACATTATTTATGCAACAAGCAAAGGAATTCGCAAGAAGAATGAAGATAATAAAAGTAAAGTACTAAACTGTGTGAGAAACCAGATGACAGGTTTAAAAATCTCTTTTCTTCAAGTCATGTGATAAGTCTGATCAGCAGGCAGGTGCGCAGGTGATCTGAGCTCTCTGCTGGAGCTCTAAGGGACTTTGAAGTTGAACTCCCACTGAGTCCATTTTATTCAGTCTTTTGTTCTTCATCCCTGTGTGTGCTTCGTGTCGTCCAAGCAACACTTTGGCTTTCCTCTGGTTTAGATGAAGGAATTAAACATGTAGGACTTTGTCATGAATAATGAGTCCTTGAAAAACACATTTATTTGAAATCAGAAGAATACAGAGTCCAGTTTGTCTCAGGAGGGAAGCACTAATTACTTTTGTGAATTTACTCAACCGATTAGTCACAATTCATCACGTTCCAAGTAAGAGACCAACTAGTCAAGACCTGTCATGACTTGGGATTTGGGACGGACTTGTCACTCTGCTGACCTTTAACCTAACCTTCACAGACGTGACGGATTTCTTCCCCCGAGAGTCTTTAAACATCCTTGTGATAAACACAAAATCTTCATCTTGAACTTGCAGACCCTAAACTCGTCTTTTGTGTGTAGAAAGAGAAAATGAACTGGACCCAGTGGAGACCTGAACAGCAGCAGCGATTCGTCTGTTGGATTATTTATCATTCAGCTGTGAGCTCGATTTCATGTCCTGCTGCTGCCAAACTGGCAAAAACCACCTTTAAAAAGACTGAAAACTTGTCCAGAAACGAGTCCACAGACTGTTTCATGTGCTACTGCAGTAAACTGACTTCTGAAGCTTTTAGTACTGAAGACCTGAACACCTTCCTGTTGCATTCTTCTTCTTCTTCTTCTTCTTCTTCTTCTTCCTGAGTCCGTTAAGTCTGCTGTATCTCAGCTAAGAGTTTCTACATTTCATCTTTAACCCTGAACATCGGAGGTGGAAGAAGAACTCACATGTTTTACTTCGGTAAAAGTAGTCTTACTACAGTGTACAAATACCGCTTACAAGTCAAAGTCAAATTAGTCGATTGATCTAATCGAATAGTTGTTCTACACAAAGTTAATCAGTACCTTTTTTAATAATCAATCAATCAATCATTTAAGAAGGTCAGATGTGAAGATTTCTGTGATGATATGATGTGATTTTAAACTGAATATTTTCGTCTATTTGTATAAAATAAACACATTTTGAAGACGATCTGAGTTTTTATGGACCAAAGGATTCAACATTTAATCACAAATGTGTTTGACCGAACAACTGATAATCTGTAGTAAACAGATAATGGTTAGTTGATGAAGATAAATTCTCTTTCTGGTTGTTTGTGCAGATTCAGACTGAGGAAGGAAAATTCATCTTCATCAATCACTGCGTATATTTCTTCAAACACTGACCTTTTAAATAATGTGATTTATTTTATAAGTTTGACATCACAGCTGTTTTCATTCTTTTTCATTCATATTCTAATCTAAGAATGTTATGACTGTTTTAATGTATGATGCAGCGACTTCATTTTTATAAAATTAGGATTATAATTTTTGTAAGAATTCAGTTTTTATTCTTGTAATATTACGACTTTCACAACATTACGACTCAAATTATTTGATTATTTTTCCCTCCAAACTTTTTGAATAGTTTGATTCTCCCAACATTTCTATATTAAAATAAATAATTAACCATCTCATAATATCAGTCTCAGTTTTGTTGGACTTGTAAAAGACACAAGGATAACGTGATTGTTTCTGTCGACAGTAATGAGTGAAACGTGCTGCGCTGCAGACGTTTTGACTCGTATCTGTTGGTCTCCTTCTTTTCATGCTTCATTGAACTTCAGTTTTACCACAATGAGGGCGAGCTAGGTATACAGAGATGGAGGGAGAGAGAGTGCAGATATTTCTCTTTGCTTTATGGAAACTTGAATCTCTTCTGCTTTGTGCTCCTAATAACAACACTGCAGCATGTTTCCCCTGCAGCAGCAGCTCCTCTCTGTTACTGCGGCTTCATGGGAGACTCCACAGCATGAATGAAACGCCTCCGGCTCTGCATATGAGAGCTCTATGTATAGAAACGTCTTCTGTTCTTTGGGCCTGCAGGAAACAAACGCTGCGTCTTTATTCTCCGATGTAAATACTGAAGCTCTCTGAAGCGTTAATACACACATTCATCTGATTCCTATCTTTTATTTCCTCCCTCAGCGGCCAGGGACGTTAAAGTGCGTTTAGATGACTGTGATTCACCACAAATCCTCTTATATAATCTTTCTACTGTGCTTCACTTTAACTCAGCGGGCGGGAATCCAATCAGGACCAATCAACTGTGTAAACAGGAAATCACTGTAGCATCACAAGCTAGCATAACCTCCAAGCACGACAGAGGTCAGAGAGCATGACCTGTAGCAAAGGGGCGCTGCTGGACTCAAACCAGGCCGCTTCAATAAGGACTTGGCCTGAATGTTACTCGCTGATCTTCCTCGTTCTCAATCAATTCAGTCTCACATTTGAAAAAAAGTATAATATAAAATATATAGTATATTATAAGATAAAGATAATATATGAGATGATTTGAGGAATCATCAAGTGGCCAAGATGGCGGCGCGAGCAGATCGCGAGGCCCAGCGTCTCCCCAGTTTTCGCAATTTTGTAGTACTTTTACTGCTCATTTCGGGTCTCTTTGTTCAAAACAGTAGTGGTTTCACATCATACACCCGACTGGAGCTTTTAGACATTGGACTATGTTTTTCGGACACTTTTATCACCGATCTGCCACTCATCCCTGCGATCTCCAGAACACCAGAGGCTTCGCACTTTACCCGGCCGGGCGGAAGTGAAAGAAGACGCGTCGAGATCGTAAACAAAGGCGGGGGAAGCGCGGAGGACAGAGAGCTAAGCTAAGGCTAACACCACACCGGCTCTCTCTGTCCAGCATCTTCCTCGCTAATGTGAGATCTCTGGTGAACAAAATGGACGAGATACGACTCCGCTTCACCAACAGCAAGAGACTTCTGGACTGCAATGTCATGATTTTCACCAAAACATGGCTACATGGAGGCGTACTGGACAGTGCTATCGAGCTAGCCGGACGCTACACACACCGGGCGGATCAGCTGATGACTCCCGTAAGACCAGAGGGGGAGGACTGTGCATTTATGTCAACAAGGCTTGGTGTACGGACTCTGTTACTCTTGGAAGTCACTGCTCAGCTAACCTAGAGTTCATCATGGTTAAGTGTAGACCTTTCTATCTGCAATGGGAGTTCACATCCACCATCATCACCGCTGCTTACATTCCACCGGATGCTAATGCCAAGCTAGCAATGAACGAACTTCATGCAGCCATTAGTAAACAACAGACTGACCACCCGGAGGCTGACTTTATTGTTGTGGGTGATTTTAATCATTCCAACTTAAAGACAGTGCTCCCCAAATTCCACCAGCATGTTTCCTGCCACACCAGAGGAAACTAAACTTTGGACCATGTTTACACAAACATGGCTGCTGCCTACACCGCGACCCCCCTCCCCCACCTCGGACAGTCCGATCACCTCTCTTTGTTCCTCACCCCCAGATATTCACCCCTCATCAACTGTGTGAAGCCATCAGTGAGGACCATCAAGGTGTGGCCAGCGGGGACAGACTCTGTACTCCAGGACAAGTTTCAACACACGGACTGGAGTATGTTTGCTTCTCAGGCCACCTCTGGCTCACACACAGACATTAACATCTATGCTTCCTCTGTCATGGACTACATCACCACCATCATCGAACACATTCCAAGCCGACGTGCCTCAATGACTACCGCCCTGTAGCACTCACACCCATCATCATGAAGTGCTTTGAGCGGCTGGTCCTGGCACACCTGAAGTCTCCCTCCCACCCACACTGGACCCACACCAGTTTGCCTACCGCAGCAATAGGAGCATAGACGATGCAGTTTCCACAGCACTGCACTCTGTGCTCACACACCTGGATAACACCAACACCTACGCGCGATTGCTGTTTGCTGACTTCAGCTCAGCTTTTAACACTGTCATCCTCTCCAAGTTAATCACTAAACTTGGAGACCTGGGCACCAACACCTCCCTCTGCAACTTGATTTTGGACTTTCTGACTAACAGACCACAACATGTTAGGTCAGGCCACACCTGCTCCACCACTGTCTCACTCAGCACCGGTGTGCCACAGGGCTGTGTGCTCAGCCCATTCCTCTACTCCCTCTTCACCTACGACTGCAGACCTGTGCATGGATCCAACTCCATCATCAAGTTTGCAGACGACACCACACACTCCAAGTCACACTTTGGAATCTGTTTGCACTAAAAATTATGTACTGAACACTGCACTAGTCTTGTAACGTTAGGCAGCTACTGTTTATTATTATGCACTATTTAACGTTCACTCAATCTGTATTACCTAACTTATCATATGCCCATTTGCCTTTTGTAAATTATGTTTATAGTTCCTGCTTATAGTCTACTTACATTTAATGCACAAATCAACCTGTATAATATGTACATATTACCTCAATCAATCAATCTGTATATTCCGTACTTATATATTACAGTTCCTCTTGGAACGTTAACTTATTATCTGTAAAATACTTATTTATTATGTGTATATTGGTACTTACTACTATTGCACTTCTGGTTGGATGCTAAACTGCATTTCGTTGCTCTGTACTTGTACATGTGTAATGACAATAAAGTTGAATCTAATCTAATCTAATCTGAAGAGGAGGATGAAGGCCCTTTCTCTAATGGACAGTGTTGGCAGAAGAAGAACGCCGATCTTTTGTTCAGGTAAAACTATTAATACACACAAACACATCGTCTGCAGCCAACGGGTGTGTGTGTGTGTTCTCTGATTGGCTGCTGCTCTGCAGGTGTTTGACTGATGTTTGTTTGATCCAGTTGGAAACTCTAATAGTCATTTCATGCATCTACCCCCCCGCCAACCCATCCCCCACCCGCCTGTAGCCTCCTCACCACTCCTGCAGGCTCCTCACACCCCCACCCCACATTTCCCGCAGACTCCTCACCCCCCACCCCCACCTCCTCCCCTGCATGACACCTGGAGCAGGACCAGAGTCATTTATTACTGCAGGGTTGGCAGGGCAGCGACACCCAGAGAGAAATGGTGATTTTGTGAGTCTGTGGTGAGAAAAATGAATAAATCCTGAAAGCTGAGGAGCTTCCAGCAGAGCCGACAGGCCGAGAGGATCCGACCCGCAGAGAGGGGGAAGAGAAAACTCAAACTCAGCAGCAGATTCATGGCTCAACTGAAACAACACATTCAGCAACACATCAGTTTTATCACATAATCAGAGTGAAACAGGAAATATTTTTTTTACATCATTTCACTTTGTTTTTGTTTTGTGTTCAGTATGAAGACTGCAGGATTCATATATATGTATAAAAATATATGAACATATGTCTGTATTTCTGCCTCAGTCTCCTGATGGACTTGACCTCAGAGAAAAGTTGAGAACAAAATAATGGAACAGAAAATAACACCAAACATCTTATTTCTTCACTTGAAATCATCCAAAAACAACTAAATCTGAATCTGAAACATGACTCAGCATTAATAACAACATCTACAGGACCTGAAACATGACGCAGCATTAATAACATCTGCAGGATGCTGATAACATACATGATGTTTCTTATATGTTAAACTTATACGTTTGTTAGAGTAAAACCATCACTTTAGATTAATTTTACAGCTCCGAGGTCGACAAACTTGGAACACACACACACACACACACACACACACACACACACACACACACACACACACTGAACTCACATGACTGAACACACACACACACACTGAACACACACATACTGCACACACACACACACACACACACACACACACACACACACACTGAACTCACATGACTGAACACACACACACACACCGAACACACACATACTGCACACACACACACACACACACACACACACACACACTGAACCCACATGCCTGAACACACACACACACACACACACACACACTGAACCCACATGACTGAACACACACACACACACACACACACTGAACACACACATACTGCACACACACACACACACACACACACTGAACTCACATGCCTGAACACACACACACACAGACACTGAACACACACATACTGCACACACACACACACACACACACACTGAACTCACATGCCTGAACACACACACACACACACTGAACACACACATACTGCACACACACACACACACACACACACACTCACATGCCTGAACACACACACACACACTGAACACACACATACTGCACACACACACACACTGAACACACACACACACTGAACACACACACACACACTCTCTGACATCAATCGTGCAGTGAACGAGTGCTGGCGTTTACCATCTCCTGCAGCCGTCGGCCATGATGGATTTAGTGCTGATGGGAGAGGAAAGGCTGCAAAATTCATCAGTCACACACACACCACACACCACACACACACATCACACTCACACACCACACACACACACTCACACATCACACTCAGACACACACACACAGGCATACACTCACACACCACACACACACACCACACACACAAAGGCATACACTCACACATCACACACCACACACACACATCACACTCACACACCACACACATCACACTCACACACCACACACCACACACACACACACACACACACACATCACAGTCACACACACACACACACACACACATCACACTCACACACACACACACACAGGCATACAGTCACACATCACACACACACACATCACACTCACACACACCACACACAGGCATACACTCACACATCACACACACACACACACACACCACACACACACACCACACACAGGCATACACTCACACATCACACACTCTGACCCAGTTAACCTGATTAACTGGACGCTGTCTTCCTGCTTCACCTTCTTCTTTGTCTTCTGCAAACAAACCAACGAGCAGGACAGGAAGTGAAACCAGTCACATGACGTCACACGTCAGCCTCCTAAACAAGCGTCTGTTTACAGGTTACAGTCGATAACTGTAACAGCACAGTAACAGTTTACAGTCGATAACTGTAACAGCACAGTAACAGTTTACAGTCGATAACTGTAACAGCACAGTAACAGTTTACAGTCGATAAACGCACAGTTACTGTTTACAGTACTGTTACAGTGCATTTTTAAATGTTTAAATATTTGAACCCCAGAATTAATTTATCATCATATCTGCAGATGTAACAACTGGTTCATGATAATGTGGCTGTCAGCTGATCCGTGACACACCAGTGGTTTGGTTCTGCAGTTTGAAAATAAAGAAGAAGAAAAAAACGATAAAATGATGAAAGAAGCTGTAAAGCCTGTTCTTCTTCTTCAGCAGCTGATTTATGTGACGAAGATGTGACGGTCGCTCTTCATCTCAGAGGCGTCAGTCACCGAGCTGCTGAATACTGAACACTGCACCTCCATCACACCACCTCCATCACTGCACCTCCATCACACCACCTCCATCACTGCACCTCCATCACACCACCTCCATCACTGCACCTCCATCACACCACCTCCATCACACCACCTCCATCACTGCACCTCCATCACTGCACCTCCATCACATCACCTCCATCACACCACCTCCATCACACCACCTCCATCACTGCACCTCCATCACACCACCTCCATCACTGCACCTCCATCACACCACCTCCATCACACCACCTCCATCACTGCACCTCCATCACTGCACCTCCATCACACCACCTCCATCACTGCACCTCCATCACTGCACCTCCATCACATCACCTCCATCACACCACCTCCATCACACCACCTCCATCACTGCACCTCCATCACACCACCTCCATCACTGCACCTCCATCACACCACCTCCATCACACCACCTCCATCACTGCACCTCCATCACTGCACCTCCATCACACCACCTCCATCACACCACCTCCATCACTGCACCTCCATCACTGCACCTCCATCACTGCACCTCCATCACACCACCTCCATCACTGCACCACCATCACACCACCACCATCACACCACCTCCATCACTGCACCACCATCACACCACCTCCATCACTGCACCTCCATCACACCACCTCCATCACTGCACCTCCATCACTGCACCTCCATCACACCACCTCCATCACTGCACCTCCATCACACCACCTCCATCACTGCACCTCCATCACTGCACCTCCATCACACCACCTCCATCACTGCACCTCCATCACTGCACCTCCATCACTGCACCTCCATCACACCACCTCCATCACTGCACCACCATCACACCACCACCATCACACCACCTCCATCACTGCACCACCATCACACCACCTCCATCACACCACCTCCATCACTGCACCTCCATCACTGCACCACCATCACACCACCTCCATCACTGCACCACCATCACACCACCTCCATCACTGCACCTCCATCACTGCACCTCCATCACACCACCTCCATCATTGCACCACCATCACACCACCTCCATCACACCTCCATCACTGCACCTCCATCACACCACCTCCATCACTGCACCACCATCACACCACCACCATCACTGCACCTCCATCACTGCACCTCCATCACTGCACCCCCTCCATTACTGTATCACCTCCATCACTGAAGACCTGGTGTGAGGTGAGAAGGACAGGTGCATACAGGTGTGACTACAACAGGAAGTGATTTATTGTAGTTTGTAGTTGAGACTCAATTCCACCTCACACACACACACACACCTATTTGTACTTCTATACCTGTGAGGACATTCATTAACATAATACCCCCCCCCCCCCCCCCCCCCCCCTTACCCTGACCTGAACCTAAACTTAATTCTAACCTGAACCTTAAAACCAGGTCTGGACCCTCGAACAGCCTTTGAAGGAGTCTCAGAAAGTGTCCTCACTTTCATGGTCTAAGACTCGCAAAGATAGATATACAAGTACACACACACACCACACACGCACACCACACACGCGCACACACACACACACACCAAACACCACACACAACACACACGCACACACACACACACCCACACCCACACACACGCACACACACACACACACACCACACACAACACACACGCACACACACACACACACCCACAGACACACACACACACAAACACACACAAACACACACACACACCACACACCACACACAACACACACGCACACAAACACACACACACACATAAACACGCACACACACACACAGGTGTCCTGTTTAAATGAGAGGAGACCCCCTCCTGTTCCCTCCTGCTGTGCTGCTTTAAATCTACAATCTGCAGTTTTGTGCCGGGGGGAAGAAGAGCGACAGTCTTCTTCACCTTCACCTGAACACCGTCACTCATCTGCACCTCACCTGAGGCTGTAACACACCTGCGGAGACACATGGAGAACTGAGACTGTCAGGAGGAAACATATCATGTGGATACATGGGGGGGGGGGGGGAGGAGGAGCAAGTCTGTCTTACCACGTTGTCTCTTGGGGTTAGGGAGACCCCTTCCCCACACTGTGGCAGCGGGCTGAGGTCCAGCACTTTACCAACAGCTTAGCCTTCAGCCCCTGATGGGGCCCACGTCCACATCGAGGCCCCCAGGGTCCACAGGCACAAGACTACCTGAACAGGAATCTCTTCCAGTCTGTGACAGACTGGTTATCCTGGTTCAGTCCTGTGAGGGATGGAGGACGGGGGAGACCCACCAGTCGACCTCATTACACCGAACCAGTGAGGGGACGCGTGGAGGGCAGAGCACCATGACCGAGAGGTGATGAAGGCAGGGGGGCTGGGCTCTTCTTCAGAGCCCTGGAAGTGGATCACACCTTTCTCCTGAAGTCCTCTCAGGACCTCCTGGAGCCCGAGGAAAAGGATTTTTGTTGAGTTTTGTTGTGTCATATTTCTGACAGTGGAGGAGGATTCTGTTCAGATTCACACCTGAACTGTTTCTCAGGCTGATTTCTAAAGATCTTCATTTACTCAAGTACTGTACTTAAGAGCTATGACACATGACACATATTCCACTGATCTACAGGTGGAGGTAACTCCAGGAAACACAAATGTCCCAACAAAGGCGCAGAAACAGAAGAGTGCAAGTTAACAACGCTGGATTGATATACAGTATATACTCCACAATACCAATGGAAATACATGCAAGGAAAACAACAATAAGAAGGCAAAATGCCTGTAAATAAAGGAGTGTCTGCTCTTTAAAGGCATCACAAAGAACAAGAAAACCTTTAATAACCTGTTCGACCGTTGATTTAAAGGCTTTATGAGACACTTGTAGATCCTCTGAAATAACAAACGTCTTACTGAAACTAAATGTGTGTTGAGCAGCAGCAGATTAGGTTTCCTCACACGTCGTCCTCTGACTCTCTGCACATTAACCTCCTCTGCCGGGACCTTTAAAATGAGACGCTGTTTGCCCTCAACAGCACATTAATATTCATCCATCACCACGCCTCGCTCACACCATTTCCTCTGCAGGGGGAAAAAGAAATGGAGGGAGTCATGCATAAGTTCAAATGCGACCTTCTGGATAATGAATGACACGGAGGAGGAGGCCGGTTCAGAGGTGGATGTACAGAGGTGAGAGATGAAGCTGGAGGCTGATGAAGTGTCTGCAGGGATGTCTGACTGCAGCTGTCTGTGATTAGACCTGACTGACAGATGTCAGAGTTACATAAAGTGGCTGATTCTCCAGATGTGTCTCTGTTTCGGTCTCAGTCCAGATGTGGAGCGGAGCTCTCTGGCAGCTGAACTCATATTCTACTGCGTTTATCTCTGATCGTCTTGTTTACCTCGGGGAGTCCCTCTAACGGCCATCAGCGGGACCAAATCACTGCGAGAAAAGACTGAACTCACTCACGAGGTTTCTGTTGCCACTGTTTCCACCCAAATGTAGCTGAACTTTTAACCGAAACTGAAAACCACCACAAAAGAAGAGATGCAACAAGAGGACATCATTAAAAGAGCTCCAGTCAGAGCTCCAACAGCCTCCTCCTCCCTTCATGTGTTCATGTGGTGAAGGTTACAGCCTCCTCATTGCTTCATGTGTTCATGTGGTGAAGGACTGGTGATAAGAACAGGTAGATGATGAGTCACAGATGCTCTAACAGACTTTGGACCATATAACTTTGACCTGATCCTGGTTCCAAACCCGTTCCAGTGTTTTATTTATGAAACAGTTTGCACCGAAAAGGCAAAAAACTGAGGAACAACATGAACTTCGGCTGAGAGGTGAGTAAACTTAAGAGTGGTTGGTTGGTTGGTCCAGAATGAAATATCTTAACAACTATTGGCTGGATTTACACTTATGTTCCCCTCAGGGGTCCCACCAGGTTCAATTCTTGGACCTTTGCTTTTGAATTTGTAGACATTTGTCCAACTTTGCAACATGATGAATATACATATAGTATCACTAATATGCCAATGATATACAGCTGTACATCTTTGTCCTCTGATGATCTTGATGATAAATTATAGAGGGGCGAGGGGAGCCAGGGGGGCTGAGCTCCCCCAAAAAAGTCCTGAGCTTTCCGGTTTGGGAATGTATGGATAAATGTGTTGGCTTGTAAACTTTTCCTGGAACATCCCTTTCTGACTGTGACTGAATTGAGTCATTTGTCTTGGTGTAAAATCTTTTTATCTGCAGGAAAAAGACTTTGAGGATCCAGTAAATGTAGAGAAGGACAAAGCTAAATCACGTCAGCGGAGTCACCTGAGATCGTTTCACCCTCATGATAACCTGAGGGCTGGTGTCCATTCTGTGGTGAATAATAATGATGTCATCCCAGCTGCAGTTTGTGTTTCACCAGGAGAATAAAACTCTGATCCCGACCTCTCGACCGCTTCTCCTCTCTGTCAAGGAGCCTTTGAGTAGCGTCACCAAACTCTCAACCCTCGCTGCTGGGCTTCAGGCGGGGGAGCAGGGTGACTGAACACAGCAGCTCCCAGCTGGGACTGAGAGGGGAAGTCAGCTGTACCTGGAAGAATAAAAGCCCAAAGTGAAACAAAATATAATTTAAGGTAATTTAATTTGCTGTCCTGGCAGCTGCTCCTTGTTGCTCTCTACTCTGAGCAATGCAACCATCCCATAAAAACATCCTTACAGTAAGTCAATTCAATTAATTGAACTTGTTTGTTTCTTATTTGAACTTAATTGTACAGAAATGCATTCAAGGACAAGAAAATTAGGAATGTTATCTCATGACTATCTCTATGACTTCTATGTCTCGTGATTACCATTCTGATATCTTACTTGTATTACAGGTATGTATCTCATGATTTATTAATAACTTACCTCATATTTCTTAACTCTGACTTCTGTATTTCATAATACTTTTGTATCTCCTCATTATAAGTTGATCATCTCAATATTACAGTTTTTTAACCTCACAATGTTTAAATTTGACTTCCATTTATCAAATGTATAACTCCTGATCGAAATTAGAAATTATTATCTGTATCTCAAAACAATGACTTATATATTTGATAAATTTGTCTTTCATATCTGGTATTTGTGACTTTGTATCTTGAAATGATCATGCAAGATCATCTTTGCATGATCATTGTCATCTTTACATAAAATAATCATTTTAAATAATGATGGAAGCCACGGCCACTCTCGGCCTCCCAACAGGACAACTTCTCCTGTAAACACCTGCAATTCCTTCAGCTAATAACAGACCTGTTCTTCAACATAGACAAAATGAAGTTATCGCCTCAGTTTTTGAGCTGACGGTTGAAGAACTCACAGGGGGAAACTAACACCAGAGAACCACCACTTTAGGGCCAATTAAGACAAGTGCAGTCAGTTTGTGAGTGTTTCAGGTCCACGGGGGACTGATAAACGCCTCATCCTCACTCCCACCAGCTGCTTTATTTAGTCAAGTGAGATGATAACAGCGAGGAGACCCACAAACTCTTGCTGAGCACAACTCAGACATGATAGAAGCTTTTTAAAAAGGTGTTTTCTTCAAATGATGAAAAAGATGAAGCTGCAGTGTTTGTTACGCAGAATTTAAATGTTGCACAGGACAAAAAACATCATATTGATTTCAGCTGAATTTAACACCTCAATAATGTGCATCAAAGTTCATTCCAGACATAAAGCCGAAGATGTGACAGAACTGCAGAGAAACAAGCTGAGGAGCGATCTGCAGCTCTGAACAGTCGTAATACAAGATGAGCTGTCTGATCTTTTTCCTCTGGTGAATGTAATGTTCTGTTAAAATGATGATTCATAACTGCAGCATTTCAAGCACCAGGTAACGATTTCTTGTCTAGGTTTTCTTAACAGGTTAATTATCGGATTTGTTTCCTCCTGAAACATAGATATTTATCCTGTATCTGCAGAAAAATGTTTTCCTGAGATGAACTAATCTTTGTTTTCCTGATACTGAACAACACAAAGTCCCTTTTCAGTGTTTCTGGAAACAGAGAGAAGAAGATTTCTGCAGTGAAGTACTTTATTTATCAAACCTTCAAACCCACAGGGACGCTCCTTTACACCTGAAGACTTACATCAGTGCCTACACCAGGTGTGATGTTAGAAAGAGATTATTTCACTGTGACATCAGACTGATTGTGTTTCATGCTTGTAGAAACAGAGCTGGCGTCATGTTTCAGCGTCTGAACGAGCCTCAGAGGTCGAAATGCTCTCTGAAGACAGAACACGGTGGACTGATGTCGTCGTTACGATGGACGCTCTCCATTATCACTCTGACCCCCCCGTCGGAGGTTATCGGACAGCGAGGGGCGAGTGTGTCTGGCTGCGGGGAATTGAGGGCGCGCCCTGTCCTGCACGGCATGATGGGAAGGAAGGAACAGAGCGGTCTAATGGAAACCAATTACCCGATCATCAGAGTGGTCAGAGCTAAAGCTGGAGTCCTGAGGTGACACCAAGGTGAGGGGGAGTGTGTGTGGTGTGTGTGTGTCTGTGCATGTATGTGTGTGTGTATGTGGTGTGTGGGTGTGTGTGGTGTGTGTGTGTGTGTGTGCCTGTGTGCGTGTGTGTGCGCCTGTGTGTGTGTGTGTGTGTGTGTGTGTTTGTGTGTGTGTGAGCGCCTGTGTGTGTGTGGTGTGTGTGTGTGAGTGTGTGGTGTGTGTGTGTGTGTGTGTGTGTGTGCGCCTGTGTGTGTGTGGTGTGTGTGTGTGTGTGTGCGGGGACAGCTGTATACCTGCAGCGAGGTCGTACGGTGGCTGAAAGGTCCCAAAGCAAACAGAGGAAGCAGCTTCAACTTTTCTCAATATAGAAACAAACTGCAAGACATGTTGATCAGGCTGCAGCAGACGTGTTTGTGTCCAACAGCCCGACTCAAATGAGTAAGGACATCTGATCAGGTCCAACCTAACAGAACAAGGAGGCTGATCAATAAGAGGCCGGAGCAGAGGATTGTGGGAGCTGAGCTGCTGTCAGGCAGCAGGCGGAGAAACAACATTTACAAATGAGGAACAGCGATGTGAAGACGGCAGTGTGGACGGGTCATTACTGCAGCCAATGAGACGGAGCTAAAATATGCGTCCTGTCCACAGACGGCTGCTAACCGCCACAGGAAGTGTTTAAAAGTTATCTGAGTGAAAAACCACCAAAGATTTCCCATATCAAGTTCACTTACAAAGGCTGAAACACTCGTGGAATTCTCTGTATGGGGGCCATTTGATCTTAGACCATTGCAGACTGTCAAGTCTTTGCTCTATTGTCAACTTTCATGTCCAAGTCTCAGGTTCTTGGGGACAAGTTTAAGTCTCAAGTCCTTGGGACTAAGTCTTAAGTCTCTGGGGGCAACTCCAAGTAAAGTCTGTTAAAGCAAATCTCGTTGTTGGCAAGTCCAACTAAAGTCTCAAGTCGGTACAAACAAGTCTCAGGTTAAGTTTACAGTCTATCAGAGCAGGTCACAGTCACGTCTCCAGTCAAGTCATGCACGATTTAAATCATTGATTTAAGTTAAGTTGTTTTAAAGAGCTCTTCAAATCATTGCTAAAAAAACAGGATCAAATTTAGTAAAAATCGACAGAAAACAGCATTTTCAGAAACACATTGATTGATTGATTGACAGACTTTGACCCATAGATTCTCCACAACAATGAAAGAACTAAACCTGTGCTTGACCTTTTCTGTTGTCCTTGTTTCCTGCCTCCAGCCCTGAAGGATGAAGCTCTGCTGTTTCCTGCCTTTGTTCCTGAGTCCAGCTGAACTCAGTATTTGGTTAAGGATCTGAGCGGTGGAGGAGTTTCCCGGGACAGCGCTCATTTTTCCTCCCTCGCTGTGGCTCGTTGGACAGGGAATGATGCCTTCATCTCCTCCTCCATCCTTCACCCTGCAGACAGACTCAGCAGAGGAGTCGGACTTCTCTCTCCATCATCCTTTACTTCGGTCATTACTGCCGCTCCTCTTCATCATTCTGCTCCCTGGTCTTCTTCTTCCCTCCCCCTCCTCTTGGTCTGATGAAAGTCAGCTGTGACTGTAAATCTCCATCCCTCCATGGTCGTCCTTTATAACAACACATCATGATTTATAACCTGACCACGTTTTGCAGATCCGCTCATATTTAAAACAACAAAAGAGTTGCTTCACTTTTCACAGAAACTATTCTTAAATGTAGAAGTATCATGTGCCAAGGCTGTAGAGCAGTTTTCCAACCCTCTCCTGGAGAACCTCCGTCCTGCATCTTTTAGATCTTCCTGCTCCAACACTGATTCCAACAATCAACGAACAAAAGACTGTCTCCTGCTGTGTTTGAGCCACCAACCACCTCCCTACAGGGACCACCCTGCAGGCACGTTAATGGTGCTAAAGGGGTCCTGATTGGACGCGCTGGGACTGAGAGCAGGTGGCCCTGCACTGAAACAGGGGCTGCTAACAGCTGATCCAGCCGATTTTAACTTTCTGACTACATGGAAACAAATACAAACTAAAGAACGCGTCTGAAGCAGCAGCGACCTGCAGCACTGACCTGCAGCACCCACCTGCAGCACCCACCTGCAGAAAATCACCCAAAATCTAGTTTAAAAGACAAAAAAAAAAAAAAACACAGTCTGAATGGAGCTTTTAGGCCGTCATGATGGTAAAAACAATGATCAAGGAGTTTTTTAATAAGGTACTGTGGTCATTAGGGGCCAAACTTACTGGAAGTGAAAGAAATGAACATGTGAAAACGGTTTTAAGGACACAGACGAGCTGCACAGATGTCACCTGTCAGGTGTAAATCGATTTTCTCTGCTCATGGAAACGTCCAGAAACTGAAGTCGGGGTCGAGCAGGAAGTTCGAGGGACGAACAGAGAAGACGAATATGAGAATAAAGGGAGCAAAATGAGGACGATGTGTAACAGAGAGAGAGGGAGGTGAAAACAGATCGAAAAAAGTCAGCACACCTGGCCAAGGACACACACACACACACACACACACACTCTTATAGCACCATCCATTACATCCAGTGGACAGGCGGTAATGGCTGCGAGACACAGAGGACAGAGCTGCACCTATAAACACACTCACACTGGGCTCATTATTTATAATGTAATGTTCCCCCCAGAGACACACGGGGGGGGGGGGGGGGTTGACGAC